>JAAGKR010005141.1:0-35412 GCA_011419295.1 Clarias macrocephalus | reverse complement strand
TTTTTCCCCCCCCCCCCCCCCCCACCCTCCTTACCTTTGCTCATGCCAAAGCTGAGGGTATTCTGGAGACCTTTCCACATAGTATCACACACACACACACACACACACACACACACACACATACGCAGTATGCATACAACTATGGAAGTTTTGAACAGGAAGGGAAATAAGCTCTCCCGGTACACTTTCTGTACACAAAGCCTCCTTTATAAATTGAGGCTGTGTGTATGTACTGCACAGACTGTTAACCATTTCTATTTCTGCCAAACAAAACTCTCAGAGTACTTGGCTTTGCTAGTGGCTAGGTAGAAAATGAGCCCAAAACAGGCTTTACATTGGACAAGGTACAAAAACTTCCACATAACTTGCCGCATATTGGCTTCTACCTCTTTAAATCAGGAAGAGAATGCTTAAGCTTTAAATTCATTCAATATACCTGTAAACACACTAATGAAAAGAAATTATTATTAAAATACATTATATAGCTTTATTTGCAAGCAAGATGTTTAACAACCAAACCATAAATTTCCCAGGTGGCCCAGGTATTCGCAAAATGGGATATATAGGAATCATAGTCATGGGTCTAAGAATGTAAAAATATAGCAACAGTGATGAACATTAGCTTCAAGTCGAGCTCCCTTGATTTGACTGGGTTTTATCCAAACAACAAAACTTAAACTAAAAGCAGGTCTATAAATAATATCAGCCTTGGATCTACTGAGTTTGGTCAGTAGAATATTAAAGGGAAATAAAACTCTGGAGCTCTAAGAAATAGACAAAAAATTACTGGTGGTCAGTGATGCCTGTCAGGTTAGCTGCTAACTTGCTAGCTCGTATTCAATGAAGAAGCTAGTAAGAGCTAGCCTATTAAAGCTTAACAAAACAAAGAACAACAAAAACAAAAGCATATAAAACCTGTAGCACAATATAATTCATTGAATCATTTCAGAAATGTCTTCTTAAAAATATTGAATTTCGTAAAAAGTAATGAATAGTGTAGACATATTTCTACATTTAATTTAGAAAGATTTCACTGCTGCATGTAAAAGAAATTATAGGGGAGGCCATGATTCCCATGTAGTCTTAAGGCAAATCACCTGTTTACTAAATAATGTTTGTTAAATAAATATGCACTGAGAGGTGTTATTTATTTATTTATTTATTTATTTATTTATTATTATTATTTTTTTTTTACAGTTATAAGTTTCAGTGCACACACCATTTTCAGTGGAGTTAAATTAATAAGTTTAGTTTGTTTGCTAAATAATTATGTTAATAGTTATAAAACATGATTTCTTTTAGGTTGACTGGCGTTTCTAAATTTCTCTTAATGCGAGTGGGCATTTGTGCTCACGGTTTACCCCGCCTTGTGGCCCGAGGTCCCTGCGAGAGGATCCGGGCCTATCCCAGGCCTGTAATAATAGCATTAAATCTACATAAGCAACGGACAAAAACCTACACGAACACAAATAAAGACTTATTTTAACATGCATCAGCAGTCATAATCATCGGTCAATGTGTCAAATATGATGCTGCAATGAGGTCAAGTGATATAAGGTTGTGCTGGGCTGACAAAGAGCCTTTGTGAAAGTTTATTTTGGCTTATATTCTTTCAGGAAAGGCTTTAAAGGTGTCATGCAGCCTTTTGTATGTCCCATGAGCAAGTAAAGTGTTAATATTTTCACCGGGAAACTCTGCATAAAAGCATAAAAACATGCAGTGAATTTGAAGCCGAGGGAAAAAAAATGATAAAAATTCCGATTCTTGTGGCCAGCTAAATGTGTAATAAACATCAGGCAGTCCGTACACAACAACTTATACTGAATGCATGTTCCAAAATGAAAGTGTTTAATTAAATCTAACTGCATTATTTATGACACCAGTTCCATAAAAGAGAAATAACTGTGAGGCTGGATGAGTAAGCGATTGGGGGAGCCCATTATAGTTAACCGCAGAAAGCATCTGGCCAGACCTGGCAACGTGAATGCAAGTCATCCATATTTCATTTTTTAATCAACTTTGAATGTCACACAAAGCCTCGTGCATGCATGAGACGAACAGCACGGCAGGCAGATGCTCATGGAATGTCCTCTCAGAATATATGGAGAATCCTCTAGACTAAACTAAAAACATGTTATTCTTTTATTCTTATTGCTTCAAATGTTGACGTCAATAAAAAGGACAAAGTGTCATTTGTCCAACAATAAATGCAGAAAATAATTGAACTGAACTGACAAACTCAGCATCAAGCTAGTGATGACATCTAGCTGGTCAAGAGCAGGCTGACAGATGGAAGCCACCCAAATCTTTGCACAGTAAACAACTGCCAGTGAACAACAAGCTCTATGACGGGAACTAGCCACGCATCTGCACTAGTCAGTCTTGGACGTTTCACCAGGTCAGTGAGACAGTTAACTTAAGACCAAGAAGCTTGACATTTAATTTGACTTTTAAACAATGCACACAACTCTCTTTGAACACAAAACCCTCGACACGCTATATAAACACAACAACAAGAAGAAAAAAAAACTCACTCAGTAAAAAAGAAAGCAGAGAAAACGATAAGACGATATGGTGCATTTTAAACTTGAGAAGACAGTAATTTGAGAACACTTTCTTGAGCAGGCTTGTTTCAATCCTTGAGATAAAACCACAAGAAAACAATGACCTCGTGCTGACAGGGAATAGGGGTGGGGAGATAAGATCCAACTAGCGATCCTTTCCCATCAAAACACCCCAGCTCCCACGCACATCATACAGCATCAAAATACAGTACAATACAGGTCATCTGAGGAGGTGCTAAAAAAGCAGCTCAAAGCTTAATCACTAACAGACAGACCATACTACTAAGAAAAACTTTGCCACTTTATTTATAAGAGGCACAGGAAAAAAGTCTCAAGTGACAGCAGGTCACAGGTACATTTGAGATCGTTTAAACCATTGTGCAATCAATGTGGTCAATTGAAGTTGACATGTCTGCTATCTGAAACATTCTTATTAGGTTTTGTACTAGAGCAATGAAGCTCATACAAATAACCAAACAATGGATTTTTTTTGTAATGGAACAATTATGCGTAGAAAAACATTTCCCTATATTTTATGAAAGGTTCAAATGAACTTTTCAAACTAATCTACTTCATTCTCAGCTTTGGGAAAGAGAGTAAAGAGACATGGTACCAATCGTTCATATTCTTGACATTGTAAAGTTTTGTTGATATTTTCAAATTGCAGTAAAGTGTCCTGAACACCTCATTAGAAACTGAAGAAGTGAAATTGATCTGAGGAATACATTTCCAGAGAAAGCTTTTCTGCTACAGTATCCTCTAAAGAAGCAATCATCAGACGCTAAACATGAGGCAGGGGAGAAATTATTTTAATTTCCTCTAGCAGTATGATCCCATTTAAAAAGAGAAAGAAATATACAGCTTTCAAGCAGAACACGGGTCAATACCCTTGCACTTGCTCTTCATTACAGAATTCAGTTGAAGTCTTTTTTTTTTTTTTTTTTTGCTGTTAAAACTCTTAAAAGTCAATGAACTTTGACATTAAAACATATAACGTTACACCACCTGACTTTACAGGTTGGATAGCAAATAGTAAATTAGTATAATATTTTTGTTACATAGATTTTACAGGTTTACTTTCACATGTAAAATCAAAACAACACAAATAAAAATAATGACCAGAATCAGATCAATTAGTAATCTACAACAGTGGGTTCTGATCGAGTAAACTGATTTCACAAGAACCATTCCATAAGTGGTGAAAATAGACGGTAACGGTACTGGGACGTTTAACTACATAACTACATATTTTACTTAAAAATAAGGTTGGTAGGCATCAATCCTGAGGAGTGTTAATCCACTGTGGGGTCAAGTAGATTGTACTCTGTACATAACACACTAGCTTTCCATTTAATCCTAATTGAGATTCAACCCTGGAACCCTGAAGTTATATTCTATCTGATATTCTAAAGCAGGATAAGTGGAAATGTAAAAAATCGTTTATTCTCTTCACCCTTTTGGCTACATAGTACGAGTAAGAACTTAAAACTACTTTCACACCTGCCAATTATAATTAACTTTGACTGCTCCCTTGTGCCTAGCGCCATATACCAACTGTGCTGATATCCAGCATAACAGCACTCCTTCTTGTGTGATATTGCTTAATTATATTTTATGATTAATTTTTTTTAAATGCTGAGTTTGGTTACGGACTGTACTGTCATATTAAAAAGAAAAGTGCTTTTCAATGAAGCATTAATTGATTTTAATGAAATGAGTGTGAATTATGAAAGAAGTATAAAAAGTGCATTAAAATAACACAACAGTATAGAATGCTTATTATTACTTGTTATTAAATAGTTTTTTAAAATTATTATTATTTGTTCTTCTCATTATTATTAAACGAGCAAACAAACAAACACATAACTTGGTTTCTCAGTTCAGTTTTCAGGTTTTCGTTTCCACAGATTTCTTTCTCAGTCCGGGAAAATAGTACATGCTTTTCATGCTATTCATTCTGTGAAATAGTTCTGTTTGCTAAAATGTGGATGACAGTGTTGCGCATTTATGATAACCATACGTACCCTTGCAAATATTTCAGGTCATCTCATTACCGAGAAATCCAATGACAAAATAAATTGCACCTTCGGACAAATAACTAATACTGAGAATCAATAAACTGACTTGTGTTGAACCGCTCAGTAATAAATGGACAATAACCAAAAAGTTCGACAAGTTATTTATTAACTTTTAGTTAAAGTAGCATTTTTCCTTTTAGAGCCTTTGCTGTTGCTATAAATCATTAGATCGTTAACCCCCAGGACAAAACATTAATAAAGAAGTAGAAGAGGAGTTCAGGCGTCTGGGGTTTTGGTTCCCTTTTTACATCATCCCTCTCAGCAGTCATGTGCATGGCTCAGCTGAGTCAGCTAGCATTGAGCAATCAATTGCAACAAGAGAAATATGGGAACTAATGTGTTATCAGAATACACCTCTGGGGAATCACTTTCACATTAGAAAATTAGAAAACCTCATTTAAAAGCAATCATGTACTTTTACTATCTAGGGCCAGTATTTGCATGTGCACTGCATTCACGACCACAATCATTTCCCAGCGGCAAAACCAGGGATTGGATGACTCACCAAAAGGCCTTGAAAGCTTCATAAATCTCCTGTGCTTGCATGCAGCAGCTCTTTTACAGACGTGGATCTGCACTGTCGTCAGCCCCGCGCCAACTAAGCAGCAGTTTTGGCACCTGGGAAGGTCAAACAAAATAACAGCAGTCAACATGTAGCTCTGGAAAGCATAGCCAATACACAAGACCACAGGTATTCAAGGAACTCAGGAGCAAAACAACACATGACAATGCAGACTCTCCTTTCTGCTTTACATCACAGTCTTCTGTGACTTATTTGCATCTGATTTCAATGCTGCACTGAAGGAAACCAGCGAATGATGAACTCGGCATATTTTTCTCACATGACTCCATGGTGAGAACTGTTTATCAGCACCGCTCACTTCTGCTTTAACGCAATCATCACCTCTGAGTGTGCTTTCTGGTTCATTGTCAGCACATGGAATAAACAATACCAATGCAAAAAAAACCACCACCACCACCTCCAACAAAAAAAAAAAAAAGAGTGATCATCAGAATCAGATTTATTCGCCAGGTATGTGGGTGCAGTGTGCTTTCACCGCTCACATGAGAAGTAACAAAACCCAATTAAAATGGGATAAATAAAAATATATGTACATGGTGGCAGGAAATGCTCTTATTCAGGTATGCTTTTTTTGTATATATATTATATACACATACACTGTATATAATTATATGACCAAGCTTTTCCTGATTGGTTTCCCATAATTGCATTGCAGTTACCCCACTATGTGTGTGATAATGGTTTAACATGGATAATAAAATGACCGAGGAAACATCACCAGGTGTAGTGAACAGCCAGTTTCATTATAAAAAGCTTGTAGATGGATGTTTGGATAAAATCGAAGTTGTGTGTTCGAGCTACCTTCAAGGGGAACTATTTTTTATGAGAATAAACTAGCCATAAGCTGTGGGAGTGGTGGCTCAGACAGCTAAGGCGCTAGGCTATTGATTTTCGGATCCAGGATTGTGCCCCGCCATCGGTGGGTTGCCACACCCCTATGTGAGAGACTACAATTTAACATTTGTTTAATGTTAATGTATTATAAGACTGCTGTCTTACCTTTGAGTTTCATTATTCCAACATTGAATGGTTTATAATACAAGTAAAACTGAGTATTTTAGGTTTTATATATATATACCAGCTTATGGTTAGTTTATTCTCATAAAAAAAATAAATAAATAAATAAACATTCACACACGGATTCAATATGTGCAATTTGGCAATGCCGATTAGACTAACCACCATGTCTTTGGACTGTGGGAGGAAACTGGAGTACCTGGAGGAAACCCACCAGGAATGCAAACTTAGACCCGAAGGTGGAAATCGACTAAATAATATAATGGAATATAATGTAAGGCAACGTAATTCAACCATCCAGACAAAAAAACATTTCAGGTAGTACACAATGTCTCTCCATACTCATTTGAATCTTCAGCATTCAGCACCTTTACTCTACTGTACAGCTGCAGGTTGCCAGATTGAGGTGTTTTTAATTATATATATTTAGAAGTGCTTGTTTAGTATTTTTATGGTGTGGAATCTTGTAAAAAAAAAAAAAAACTATAGTTTGACGTTATACATGACTGCTGAAACTTTGAAGTCAGGATTAATACCAAATCTGGCAACCCTATGCCTATGTTCGAAGCAATTAATTAACATTTAAAGGTATTTAATTTGAACACGGTTACATAATTGTTGTAAATGGAGCGTGCGTACGTGCGCGTGTGTGTGTGTGCGTCTGTTTGTGTGTGTGTGTGTGTGTGTGATGCGGTCCCATCGGAAAACTACTGCATAAATGACCTGCATCTATGACAGGCACCGCATCTTGCAAAAAAAGATGAGCAACCGGGGTGAAGGCACTTGATTATCAAACGATCATAAAACACATTTGTATTAAAAGTATCCAAGACATCAATCATCTGATGAGTTGCAACATTTGCGCGTTACTGTTACTGTAACGTAACCCTGATGTGACAGATCTCTGTATCTGGATGCCTCGAGGATCATCTCTCAGTACATCTCCAATTTCACTCAATTAATCACACGCTGGATCAGACACACGACTACAATTAATAAAAGCGAGATGACAACCCAGCAGAATCATTACCGCTACTACTGCGTCGCGTCAGGCGAAGGACAGGAGCGCGACCCGAGATGCTGCTCCCTATAATAACCCCCCGCGCCACACACACACACACACACACACACACACACTACAAATAAAATACTCACCCAGTAGCCCGTGTGTTTCTGCACAATCGCCTGTAGTGTGTCTTTCCCACAGTACGCGTTTTTTTTTTTTTACAGAAGTCTGCGGTATTTTTTTTTCCCGTGTGTGTGTGTGTTTTGGTGCACTGGCCGGATCCGCTGAGACGTCTTGCAGTTAAAGCCACTTTAAATACGCCTTTAAAGGGAATATGAGTCGGAAATAAACGTACCGCTTCCGCTGACGCACTAAGCAGATTTGCATAAGGGGCGGGGTTTATACTTAAGGGTATAGCCCATAAAAGCAGCCTCAAATGCCAGTGTGGGACTGCTCCAGTACACAATACAGTACATTTCTGTACATAGCGGAGTAACATTATTAACCTACCAAACGTTGACCAGCAAAAATAACTAACTAAATAAAAATAAAATGAAACAAATATTAGTAACAACACTGTTGGCTGACAATGGTATTGAAGAAAGTGATGATGATGATGACAGTAATGATATTTTATGCTTTTTATGTTTTGACATCAGTGGAAAGTAGCAGGAAAATTAAAAGTTAAAAGTTTTCTACCAATTACAGGCTAAAGTAAAATTTATATTTTAAGTACTATTCAGACATGACATGATGTATATATGATATAACATATTAGGTCTGAGTTGACCTAATATATATATTAAATTGTATACATAATATATATATATACACACACACACACACACACACACACACACACACACACACACACACACACACACACACACACACACACCTATATTTATATAGTATTTAGTTCACATACCATACTCAGATGAAAATCACTGATGATAGTGCCTTCATGGGGTATACATGTTGTCCCTCTACTTGTAGAATGTAAACAGTCTTTTAATGAAAAATATTATTTTCAATAATAAACTTAATGTACTGTGGGTTTAGTAGATACAAAGTAGTTCTTGCTTGATCATTAGTAGGTCATATGACTATATGAATATTTGTTCTAGGAGCTCAATGACTTTGTTGTTCTAGGATTCTGTATTTCATTGTCTATAAGGCAGAAGACAATGAAAAACAGTGAGCTCTTCTTAGCACCCTTATACTCAAGTAAAAGTGCAAAATCTCGGTCCCCAGGAAATTATATTAAATTCTACTTACCATTTTGTAAAACATAAATTTTAACATGGTCATGCACAGCCTGTAACATGACTGAAAAAAAAAAACTGATTTGGAAGGGACCTAAATGCCAGAGCTACTATGGCATAATTACATGTCCCCATTACCCATCCCCTTATTTGCACTTATCTCAATTATAAGTATACAAATATTAAAAAAGATCATGCAGATCAGATAGTTTTATTCTTATGGGAAATATCTGTAGGCTAGAAAAGAAAGCAACAAATTATGTAAAAGACCACTTTTCAGACACACACACACACACACACACACACACACACACACACACACACACACACACACACACACACACACACACACACACACACACACACACACACACACACACACACACACACACCAAAAAGAACAAAACAAAACAAAGCGAAACAAAAAACCCCACAAAGCTTCAGGTTTGCATGCACAAAAAAAGCAGATGTGACAAAGTCCCTAAAAGGACTGAGGCTGGTTCTGCAGGATCATTACACTACTTATTGACTTTACTTTGTTTCATTAATTATTCTTTACTGCCTTTTGTAGTATTTTTTAGAATGTAGAAACTTTTTTAAAAGCTATTCTTGCTCTATAGCAGTTATGTGCTCAAGACTTTTTCATAGTACTGTAAACACACACACACACACACACACACACACACACACACACACACACACACACACACACACACACACACACACACACACACACACACACACACACGATTTTACTTATTTGATCATATAGTACACAGCTGTAGAGTTTATATAATTCTATGAAACTGTTTTGGGGAAAAGTCCATTCATCAAATAGTTCTATAAATATAACTGAACTGACTGGAATTGAATTGAATATCCATCTTACTATCTGAATTTGGGAAAATTACTGTGGGATGAAATCATACAAGTAATTAAGTAATTAATTAAGCTAATAGTAATAGTTAATAGTAGTTAATCATTAATTAATGAATTTATGTATACCTGTCAAAGTTTATTTATAGAGACAAAAAAAATATATATGAAATGTTCACTATTTCATACCCAAATGAAGTTTCCCACATCACCCTATATATACATTAACGTTTTTCACTTTTTTATTATTATGTTTTTACAGTAACTGTTGGCCCTTGTGTGTTATTTGCACCACTACTCTGCAGACTGCGTATTAGAGGATATGGTCATCAGTATAAAGAAAAATGACATGAATTTAATAAAGCATAGACACAGATTACACAATAACATTATTGCTTAAATGCACATTTGTTAGACTTTGTTAGACCTAACACAATTTAAATATTTATTAAATGTTTAATGCATGCATGAACTTTTGCATTTTGTTAAAAGCCCCTGATATTTTTATCCATATGAGCAGATGGTTGTATATAACAAGACACACAACGAAAAGGGTAGGTTGTTTGTTTAAACATTGCACATTACCCTCCACCCTTAAAACACACACATTTATAGGGCATTATACCAAAGCAATGTTGAATTTTTGAACTTATTTTTGAACTATTGCTTATCTAATAATATATATATATATATTTTTTTTTATGTGATGATAATATTTTATTGCTTCTATAATACCAATATACTGTATAATTATGGTTATATGTAAAGAAATTTGTAGTTAATATTTATGGAATGAATCTCCAGTTTCACTCTATACCATTTTTCACTTTTCTTGTTAACAGGATTTTTTTTTTTTATCTTATTGATGTTCTGAGAGTAAAAAAGAAAAATCTCATCAGGGGAATGTCTGTTTAAAGCTGTTATACTGAATATACAAATATATTTTTTGTGGACCATGCACAACATTAAACAAAAATATAGTGTGCAGATTTTATGGCCTTCGTTGGTCTGAGCCTTTTGACAGGAATAACAGAAAGAACAGTATTTAATTCAATTTCAATTATTATTATGAGACGGAGTAGGAATTCAAGAAACAATACCAGTGAGCCGCCTGGGAGGTGAACGAGTCCGTTCTGATCAGTGCGCTGAGAAAAAAAATCTGACTTGATGAAAAGAGCCAGGATTTTCATCACTGCATTTTATTCACATGGTCTATTTCAGGGCACACTAAAATGTGTTTTGCTGTTTTTCACTCACATAATCACATGGGAAAATAAAAACTCTCCGTGATAGTTTGTAAAGGAAGCGTCTTCGGTCAGCACTATTCAAGCTTTCAGAACCCCCCAACAAACATGCACTGTTCTGCCGGGTGTGAAAGTGAGTGAGGTGAAATGGAACCTCTAGATAATGGAGCACTTCACACAGAGGAACAATGGCAGTCTGGAGCCAAGCCAGGGCAGAGGCCAGAAGTGACACTTCATGTTTCTTCATTCTACTCTATATCAATACAATGGTTTCCTGACTGGCCTCTCTGTAAGCCGCGGCTGGGGGAAGATCCCAGTGAACCTGCTCCACAGAGCCTTGTTTTGGATCTGGCCTCCCCTGGCCTAGCTTCCTTTTGGCCCCTTCAACGCTCTTTAAGCACTGAAATACTCATAGACATATGATTTCTCCCTTGAGCCTTCATATCCTGATTACATGAATGAAATGCCAAATACTCAATATTATTGCACCTGTAGGAAACTCAGTGTAGAACTTCACAAATTATTATGTTTTTCTTAATCAAATAATGAGTTATTGCAGTGATAAGGATAAAACTGGCAGCTGAATATGCATTGTGGGCACTTTTTGGACCAACCTTGACCACCATTCATACTTAGACAGCTGAACTACACTTAAATACATCACTACAACCTCTTTGCCTGTCCACCTCATGGATACCTACAGTACTGTTATTGACTAACATTTACATATGCAGCAGTATACTGTACACTTAGATGCCTGTAGCTGGAGATCGTGTGATAGCATTTAGCGCCATGACACTGTGCAGCAGGAAGCCTATTGGGAGATTTCCCACTGTTTGTTATTCTTACTTGTGTATTAAACCAGGAAACCTGTACCCGGAGCCTTTGACTCATTTTGTGTTAGTTTCCCAATGACCAACAAAAATATTACACCAATCCCTCTGTTCCCAGAGTACATACATATGGGTCAGAGGTCTGGTAAGCACCCAACTCTAATAATCCCACAGACTGGGCATTGTCTTTACTTTGTTGATAATTCAGCTTGAAACTTCCTTCCACTTGCTGGTCTTATATCACGTTTTCAACAGAACAAGTGCCTGGTCCAGCATGTTTTATTTCCTCTTTCTTTACTGTTTTTTTGTTGTTGTTATGGCTTGATGGTGGTGGTGGAGTCTGGTCTTCAAATCCCAGAAAGCTATGCAAATACTACAGAAAGAAGGTTGAGATTTCAGTAGTTGTCCTGTAATATCACTGGAAACCAGTATATTTTATCAGATGTTATGAATCTTCTTTCGTATTAGTTTTAGTTTGACTTTTGGTTAGGGGGAGTTACAGCTATACTATGTGGCCAAAAGTATGGGGACACCTGACAATGACACCCAATATGTACTATATACGCTATTTCAGAGCATTGATATGGAAGCTTGGGCATGGTCCACACACACACACACGCACACGCACACACACACACACACACACACACACACACACACACACACACACACACACACACACACACACACACACACACACACACGCGCGCACACATACACACACACACACACACACACACACACACACACACACACACACACACACACACACACACACACACACACTTGTGTGGATTGTGCGGAATAACAACACACAGATATGAGATTTATTTCTGTATATAATCCCCTCCTACACTAATACACTTATCCCAGTGTTTCACCAAAGTAGAAATTTCTCTCAGGATCGCACTCCCTTCTGCTTCAGGTGTGAAACACCGGCCTCCCACAAACTTCTTTAATGGCCCAAACAGGTGGAAATGGCTTTGAACAAGATCAGGACTGTATGAAGGTTATGGCAATAACTCTCAGCCGAGTTCCTGTAATGTGCAAGTGGGGTTTATGAATGATTATGTGTACAGTTCCCACAGACAGATGCGTCTCTTCGGCAAGTTGGCGTCAGTTTATCCATCAATTTTCAGGGATCAGGGGATGCACTCATTGAATGTTCATGGGAATGACTGCAGTGGGCTTCTTTAAAACCTTTGCACAGTCCCATCAACATACCGTGACTCCTCCAGTCTTCTTTAATGTCAATCATTTTCATGTCAATGTCAATCATACACCATGATCTGATACTTCAGGAAAAGAAAAACCTGTATAACAATTTTAATACAAAATGTATTGCTATACGTTATATATATATATTATAAGTATGAATTATGATTATGAATATTATGTTAATATAATACACAACATACTATTTTTCTTTTTTCTTTTCCTGAAGTGTTTTGGTATACACACACACACACACACACACACACTGTACAGTTTAGTGTAGCTGAACATTTTGTACACAGTGCTCTTGCTCTTGTTTGGTCTGTGTAGCTACAGTTTGCATATTTGCTCTGTAGCTTGTATAAATATATGTGCACTTGTGCCCTGCAATGGCCTAACACTTATGGTTAAATGTCCTTATACTAATTTCACGTCATGCAGACATACCTTTTTTTCTGCTATAAACCACAATCTGTTTAATTGTGTGAACCATTATTTGTTGACCTACCATAGATTTTCCGGGAAATAAGACATAATAGGACATATGTCAGGTGTCCTAATACATTTCATATTCACAGCAATTTGTATTTACAGTGTAGATTCCTAATAAGTATTGATCATCAATCAGACTGTGGGCAGAAGTCAAAGTGTGTGTGTAAGTGTGTGTGTGTGTGTGTGTGTGTATATACAGTATGCGTGTGTGTGTTTGTACTGTATGTGTGTGTGTAGGCTCGTGTGCACGTCCCCTTGTGTTTGTTCATGTACAGGAATTTCCATAGCTTTGCAGTTGTACATGCTGAGGTGGGAAGATGCTGAAAGCATGAGATCGTGTTCTCACACGGCTCTAGAAGTCAACTGCTGTATAACTCTAACAGTGTCTGAAGTAGGTCAAGTCTCGCCTTCCAATGCAACAGCATGTCTTACAGATTAACTAAATCATACTGGCCCTCACACAGCTATGAGACATCATGTCCCGGTACATGCCGTAGCTTTCTTTAGGTGCAGATGGGAACAGTGACATGTTAAGGGGGGGGGGGGGGGTTACAAAGATAGAGGTAGTCGTTCTGGAAGACAGCACATCCATCAGAATAGAAGTGTGAGGATGGGGATCATGGGAGGATAATGGTGATCAGTCAGAAGAGCTTTGTATGATTTACTCTTAGAAGACAAATAGACCTGTGTTTGACCATGCTGTCTTTTTCTGTAATTTGTCTACATTGTGTAAAATGTATGTGTCTGTAAGATCCGTTTCAGTATTCAGCAGTTTTAGTTACAGAATCCATACAATTTGAACCATTGATTGATTAAATGATTTTTTTGTATGTTTGTTTGGAAGCTGGTATCCAATATACTGTTAACACTGGATGAAAATAATATACTACATGTTTTACAGCACAGTGCAGCCTTTATAATATTTGTATGCTTTGTTCCTTGATGTACAGTAACAGACTCTTTTTACCCCACCGAGGTTATCTTGCACTGACCTCTTGTGGAGAATAAATTAAAAGCCGAAGCTGTTACTTAACATGTATTATATTTCATTCATAGCTCATGTGCCCTGTCCTGCAAAGCTACAGTAAATACTTATTGCAAATATGGAAATTTGTTTATATTTGTTTATGTCCGTGCTGAATTTTCTCCGTAATGACAAATCTCAAATTCAGAACGAATATGAAACTGAATTGTTTTATTGAATTATTGCTGTGAGGTCTAATGTGTGCTGTTAAAACTCGAACGCTCTAAGAAATCCATTATTGCTTAATGGAACAAAGTTTAATGGCTTTTCTATTAAATCTCAAGAATAAGTTAAAAAGAACCCAAACTGTTCTGTGGGTGGCAAGCTGTTTTCTATTAGCTGTAATGGGGCAATACTTTAATATAAACAACATCACAGATTGAAGTGTTTTAGTGCCAGGTTTGTGTGAGGCTTGTTCAGGAAATGGCTTCAGCTAAAAGCCACCTGATGGAGAATGTTGAGAGTTTCAATTTTTCCATCTCCATCCATTACAGACATAAACAGATGAACTGCTTGGTCCATTAAATCAAGTGACGCGGAAAAGAAATGAGTAGGAAGTGAATTCTGAGTAAGGTATACAGTAGGTCTAAGTGTGCCTTTTAATAGAAAGATGATGAGTTTAGCTTAACATTGCTGATATATGTCTTAAGAAATCCAAATAGCAAACTATTCCAAGACAAATATGGCTGATTTTACACACCTTAGGACTTGTAAGGCCAAGGGTATCATGCAAAAATAAATAAATTTTTTAGCAAGTGAAAATATCTTGACTGAAGACACTGAAGCTTGGGTTTATTTTAGAACAGGTAATTTGTGCTTGAGTAAGTAGAACAGGTCATTTTGCTTAAAATAATATGGTTAATAATCACACACACGGATCGGCCTTAACATAGAAAACATTAGCGTTAAAAAATACATTACTCATCTGTACACTCATGCACAGTTGCACATACCCCGGACATTCATGGACATTTGCACACTTCCTGGACATTTCCATTTATTTCCATTTAAATGTATTTCTATGTTTGTTCATTTGTATAATAAGATAAGTTTATATATATTTCTTATATATTTTTGAAATATTTTTATATTTTGTTCTATTTTCTACAGCTATGTTTCTATAGCTAAATGTATTCTTATTTTATTTCACTATTTATTTTTTGTTAATTGTTTATACATTTTTAAGGTCACAGGCGGTCGTTTAAGCATTTGACCACATATTGTACTGTGTATGACTGTGTATGTGACAAATAAAATTTGAATTTGAATTTGAAAATACCTAGGTTTGAGTTTCTTTTGTGCCACCAGGGCAGTGCTGGCCCCCTGGGGGCGTGGCTCAGCAGATCCTCTGGGGACATGCTGTGGTGTCTGGAACTGGGATATTTGCAGTTGATGCTTTGGGTGCTGTAGGTTGCACGGTGGAGTCTATGTAGATTGGACTTGTTCGTCTGGGAGGTCCCATGGGTTCTCGATTGGATTTAGATCCTTCCTATCATGGCCAGTGCTTTCTTTTTCTTTGGAGATTTGTGCTGCATTGGCTTGTCTGTCTGTTCGACCCAGATCCCCATAGCCATAACCATGAGTGAGCCTTGGGTGCCCCTGATCCTGTTGCCAGTTTGCTGGTGTACAATGCTGTGCAAAAGTCACAGGCACCCTGTGTGTTCTTTTTAAATATATGTTAATTTTATGACTTTATTATCAAGTCAGTACAAAAAAGTCTGATTTACAACATTAGTATTACAGCAAAAAAAAAAAAATTATGTTAATTAATTTCCTTACAGTAGGGCAGATAATTCTCTGTATCTGTACAGTAGGGATGGAACTCCATTCCTAATTTAATTAACCAAACCTTAATACACCAGCTGAACCTAGTAAGTAACAGATTAGTTGAATCAGCTGCAGTAGCTATACCTGATCCAAATATATTAGCACCTCTGTAAACTGCATTCTTGTAGTGCTCTTTGGAAAATGAAAAAATAATAAATAAAAAGCATATGGTTTTACAGGAACTGTTTAGCAAAATAGTACACAGTTAAATCAAGTGAATAAATAGTATGACTAAGAAGAACACATAAAAACAAATCTTAAAAACATGCATTAAAATTAAAAATAATAATAAAAAAAGAACATTTTGGTAAGGTGGCAAACAAGCTGTATCTTGGGGTGGCACTGACAAATGCTGGACAAATCTACCTCTATACTCACCAAAGTCCAGTAAAGCACTGGACGTTCTATTCAACCATTGCTTTGTCTGCATTATGCACTCGGCCACAAGGGGCAGCAGTCCTGTAAAATGATGAATCTTTTCCCCTTGCTTGGGCAGGAAAAGGCCAAATGAGTTTTGATCCTTAGTTCCTGTCCAATCATGTATGAGAGATATTTTTTCTGTCATGCTGTCAGCTCTGCAGGACTCAGCGTGCAGGGACTGAGTGTGAAAGTGGCTACGCTGTAAACAACTGCCATGGCGGCGCTGGACCCTTTGGAGCTTCGGCGAGGACCGGTCACCTCCGCTGCACTAGAATGCTGAGGCTCTCTCCTCTTGTAAGCACGGCGCAGGGCGGAGCGGAAGTTATCAGGTACAAAGCAGTAGACCACAGGGTCTAGGCAGCTGTTTAGGCTACTAAGGGTCACTGTGGTGTGATAGGCAACCACATGCTGTTCTTTTCCACCTCCTAGGCGGAAGTACACAAGGGCCTCTCGCACATGGTAGGGTGTGAAGCAAACGACAAAGACGATGAGCACAGCCAGTAACAGACGCACGGCTCTCGCTCTTCGACCCCGGCTCTGTGCCATGAGACGGTCGTTGGCGAGAGCACAGGCAACTCGTGCTGTAAAAATCACAATGACCAGCAGGGGGATCACAAACTCCAGCAGAGTAACGGCAAAAAGCACAGGCAGGTGGCAGCAGAATGATCCAGCAAATTCCAAAGCTGTTGTCTGGAACGAGTAGGTGACCACCACAGCGAAAAGCCACACCCCTGCACTAACACATTTAGCCACGCCTGGGCTTCTGCAGCGGTCTGCTGTGCCCGCAGCCCAAACCACTGCCATGTAACGATCCACGCAGATGCTGGTTAGGAACAGGATGCTGCAGTACATGTTAACAAAATAGCTAAATGTATGCACATATGAGCAGGCCACACAGCCTCCGCCACTGTAATACAGAGCAATCCTGGCCGGTAGTGACAGCGCTACCAAGAGGTCGGCTACGGCTAAGTTAATGGTGTAGATGAGGGGTGCGGTGCGAGATCTTGTGCCCACACAGAAAACATAGAGAGCCAAGCTGTTTAGCACAAGCCCGACCAAGAACATGATGCTGTTTACCACCATGAGGGTGATCCACAGGCCATAAACATCCTTATAGAGAGCCTCGTCCAGATGTGCTAATCTCTTCAAGTATGGCACCCCCCGGTGGTGGTGAGAGACATTGACCAGTGGATCAGGAGTGAAAAGATCACTGAGGATGGTATCCATGACTGACTGTAACAATAAGATATAAAATGAAAACATGTGATTGCTTTGTTTGTTAGTTTCTTTATTATGTTACTGTAACAAATTCATTATGGAAGTATAATATTACCATTTTGGTGCTTTAGATAAAAAAAAAATTATATATTGTTGTAGATGGGGATGTTTATTATTGGTTTTTCCTTTTAAATCCTAGCCCTGGTTTACTTGACAATAGCTTTCACTATAATTCTGTGGAAGAAAAGAAGACTTACTACACTGAGCATGCTGGCATTTACAGTACAATAGCACAGGACTATACGGATACATGCATTTTCATGAAGTACAAAAAGCAAAATGTGCTTGATTAGAAATGGTTGAACAGGTAAGAATGGATACAATCTAAAAAAAAAAGAATTTAGAAGAAATTTAAAAACATTAACACATTAAAAATGCCTCTTTTGTTTTTGCGAGGGACTTCATGCTCAAATAAACTACTTTTACATATGACTGAAATGTCAATCTTAAAACTGTACAGTAGAGAATTCATCACTATTCACTTTATTGTGCTCTGGGGAGAGAATGTTTAAAATTAGCCACAGTTGGACAGTGTGTATTTATTTAGTTTAGTAAAATTCCTGTATAATCTCTTCTGTATATTCTTCCATAGATCACACTCACACTCATAAAGACAAGAACATTAAGTTGATATCCAGTCCACAGAACCCAATACCACAACTTACATTCTAAAATATAGAGAGAAATATAGAAATATGAAATGATGAAGTCTTCTTGAACAGAATCTTACCTTTCAGTTTAATTAGTCTTCTAATAGATTCTTTTTTTTTTTAATCGAGCTGGACAGTCACACAGGGTATCTTATTAAAAATCATAGTATCCAATATGTACTTAACATCATGCACACAGAGCAAGTCCTGCAGAAGAGTTCTGGATTTAATGTGGTCGAAATCCAGCCCGGTCCCAAACTGACGACCTCCCACTTTCTCGTAAAAGACTGCAGTCTGTCCTTTAAGTCATATCATCGAGTCTGTCCTTTCTTTCATGGTTGGACTTTCAGTGCTGGTCATCTATATGATTTCAGTCCGATCGAAGAATCTAAGCCCCTGAGTCTTTTACCATGTCGGAGCGTGTGCAGAGATTGGGGTCTTGCTCTTTCTGTGTTTTCCTCCCCCAGTCTCCTTCTTTCTAAATCTTCCACTCCCCTGAGCTCAGACTGGGAAGAAAGTTTCCCAGATTTACTCCTGCTCAGACACCAAGCTCGTTAATCATGGGATCAAGCTTCTTTGCACACTAAGGCGTATGATAATTCCTTTTAGGGGTATAACACACAAATTTCCTATAAACAAGAAGGATCAAACGCTGTGGTGTTTTCACGAAATGACGACTTTCAACCTTGTGCTAAATCCATTTAATCCAAATTGATAAAGTTTTGTATGCAAGGTTTAAACTTTGGTTTTCAACATGAACATGAGATTGAACAATGCAGTTTGTGTACTGTAATATGTCACACATTCATCTAATGCACTGTATCACATAATATGTGGCTTAACATTTGTTATATTTTTTCAAATACAGTTATAGTTATATTTTATAACGAACAGTGAAGCACAATATCAAATGCTGTTTAGGACAAATTAATATTTTGGACTCAATCAATCTGGCAGTTTTCCTCATGCACACAAAATGGCTTATAACTAAACTTTTTTGTTCATATATACATTTTTTTTTTTATTTTTTTTTTTTGGAAAACAGATTTCATAGCAATATGACAGCTTGGCAAAATAACAGGTGTCATGAATAAACGAAATATAGTACATTCAATGAAATTTTGAAGAATGTTGAAGACATAGAAAGGATGTTTACAGTCTGTTGCACAAAAGCTACTCTAATGATAGCTGTGTGTCTTTGTCTGACATTTAAGTCACAGGATCTATTTATGTACTTACTGTAATATTGTTTCTTTAGCAACAATCTCACAGGGTCTTGTATACTGGATACCACAAATAATCTAAGCCTAGTAATAAATTCATGTTTTATTGGTAGAGCAGAATCAGAGAGTACATTTTCTGCAGTAGGGGACGTGTCAGGTTGAGAATTTTCTGGCTTCACATTACAATAACAAGCTGCATTTTCCATCTCTTATATCAAGAAGCATGCAAGAGGATGAAAACCTTAATATGTAGCCTTAATGCCTTTATGTTGTAGCTACAGTATACTATGTACGCCTATATGTGGTTCTTTACAAAAGATAATTGATGTCAAACTGACGTGCTGTGATTGGAAAATAATCAGCTTGGTAATGAGTAGTAAAGCCTGTTTCGCATCAGGCACCATTACAGCACCAACACACTGTTTGTTTTTGTCCTGTATAGCGCACTGCCTTATTATTCATTCTGTCTATTTTATTGCATTAGGCAGAAATAGAATTAATGGTGTTTATATACAAAGCTCATATCTCATGTACACAGCAACATAGCAAGTTTTCTCCCTAGTGTGTCCAATATTATTTTGGCCTTTTGGACTCACTCCATCAGCCAGTTTTGCTCAAGCACACAAAATTGTCTATGAATAATGCTATTAAATATGCTAATAACTATTTCCAATGTTCTGCTAGTGTGACTCACAACAAAGACAGTCAATACATGGGTTTGTTAGTTTTTTAGTAAAACTTACAGTAACTTGCATATTATTAATGATAACTTGCCATGAACACAAATGCAGTTATAGCATTTTGCAAAATAATACAAAAGTCATACTGATATACTGGTATATTTGCAAATCACCGTTGTAAATAATTTTTTAATTTTATTTTATCTGTTGACCAACTGAAAAACCACTAATATGAGTTGTGATTAAAGACAAAATTAAAAATAAAGCAACTTACTTAAGTTACTGTGTAACTTATTCAGGCTTGCTTGAACAACAAGATATTTCTAAGTAATTTATAAGTCTCACAAATAAAACCACATTAGGTGAATGCAGCAGCCACAACCTGAGATTTAAGCTTTGGTCAAAATGGCTTTTATGACTCTCGATCTAGTAACCAAAGAATTCTTTTAGAAATGTAGATTTTTTTTTTTTTTGCAGCAGCAGCAAATGTGAATAGACTAAAATTGTACTGGGTTAAAAATTGTATTGGCTTTAGTAATTGACAGGTTTTGTGGATGTTGCCATGTTTGCATAGATTTTTACTAGTGATGAGTGTCAGTAACCATCCATAATCAATGATCTGCTTTCTCCCATTCAGGAGCAGCCTCTTGTTTCAGGAGAACTGTACAGTATAACAAGTTACCTTAAGATACATTGTTTTCTATTTTGCACAACTGTAGGTTTGCGCAGTTGCACTTGAACATTTCTTTATGTATGTTTCTGCGACACAGCAGTTGCCCAGGAACAACAAAAAAAATTATCATTTTTCATAATCAATGACTTGAAATGCACAGGAAATCAAGAGATCATTGACTGTAATTGCTTTTTGTCTCATCAACAGTTTTAACACAGTAAAACAATTAGTCACAAGTATACAGAAAACAATCTATGGTATCTACATATACAGTACATACTGTATACATACGTATCTATGCATGACTAGAAGCATTCTTCAAAGCAGACTAATTCTGTTTAATCCTTGAATGACCTCTCTCAGACCTCTATTTGGGAAGATTCATTCAAACCAACATTACCCTTAGCAAATATGGAGTCAAAAACAACAGACATTTGTATTAATTTGTAAGCTTCCTTGAATCTCTGCTTTCATCCTCCCAAATGCAGCGTTGAGGACACTGAGGCAGAAACATTATCCAACATAATTCTCCTTTTCCCCGGGTTTTGTTACAGAGCTTAAGCACTGGACTGTTGTTTTGAAAGTCCATGTTTCACCACTCTGGCAAGACACTTGGACAGCAAGAGACTTATTGGTGCTAAGAGCATCAGGGTGGTCTGCCATCCTGTTTGTCTTCATCCTTGTCTCGCCCTTGTGAAAACTTTCAGGGCTTTTTACCGCAACACCCCACATGTTGGGTGCTGTATGCTCGGTTCACACGACTGAAAGTAAACAAAAGCCTTGAATAAAAATGACAGGATTTGTCAAACACACAGTAATTCTACCACTTCCAGTGTTGTTGCTATGACTGTAAAGTTGAGTCGTGTTGGACTGGACCTTTCAGCCTTCATGTTCTAAACATGTGTCATCGTGATACAGCCCAGAAGGTCAGTATATTTCAGCTCTGGCCTTTTAAACGCCCAATAAAAAATGTATTATAACTACATCTACTTTTTGCACATGCTAACAGCAAGGTACACATACAGTAGTTGTATAGGATACACTCATCCTACAGCCGTCCTACAAACTTCTACTCTTTTGTATTACATTGAGAAAGAAATGAAGCTTGGACATGTTTCTAATCGTATATGTAATCAATTACCTAAATGCTGCTCATAACATTTTATAGATACCTTGTTATTGATTAAAATAGAATAAAGTGCTACACGAACATGTTGACTGAATATAATGTAGGATGGCTGGCATGAACGACAGTAGTGGATTGTACTGAAGACAAAATTGGTGATGCAATGCAATTAAAACCCACACCTTCTGAGATGCTTTACAACAGAATGATATCGTTTGTGGAATTGAAATTTGTCTTTTAATAAATCTTGTAATGATAAGTCTAACCTAGAATTAAATGCTTTAAGAGGCATATGGGACATACTTTGTGTCTTAGTTGTTACAGTAGCAATAACCATCTGCTTTTAACCATGTATCCAATATGACCTTGACAGGGTATGGATTGGCATAGGGAATACACACCTCCAATTTTAACATACTGTATTTATTTTCTTACAAAAAGCAGGAAGAGTTTTCACTGCTAAGGGCAATCGAATTTAAGAGGTAAATGAGGTGGCACCAAGTGAGCTGGTTTAATATATTGCACTAACAGGAAATATCAAATGTGGTGTGGAGTAAATATTGTGGTAGGAGCTGCAGCTAGTAATGAGTCTGTCTGTCAATTGAAAAGACATCCAGCTGGGAATTCTTTAAAAGAGGGAAAAATGGAGAAGGATGATCTGCTGGTACAGTAGGCTTCCAAAGTAGAAAATGATATAAACAGGTTCTGGGCATTCATGGCCCACTATTTAGGAAATAATTTCATAGCCACCATCTTCAAAATGATTTCTAGAAGAGAATTTAGACAGACAAGTAGATTCGACTCATCAAGAAGAGAGAATCTTCCTCGCTTTCAACACAAGTGCCATAGATGGTAAAAATGTTGACATTAATAAAACTAAGCTAGCAAATGAAAACGAAACGAGATGAAAAAAATTCTATTTTATGCATCGTTCCACTTCCTCTTCAAACAAATTGCAGAGATGATTATGAATACTAGAGAATAGGAATGGTAGTGAAGCACTAAGTGAATGGGAATGAGGCAGTAGGCAGCTTCATCACCAACTTTTCTGTCTCTATGGCGTCTATGGCGAAAATGGGTTAATTTGAAAACTCTGTGCTATTAAGTGCAATAAAAGGCTAGAGTGTTTTTAAGATTTTCTGAATGCAGTGCTGAAACTGTTTGAAAGGACTTAAGGCATGTCCACCAGTACTGCTTGGAGTGTAGGACCTTCATTATGCACATGATGTAAACTACAAGTGAACTAAATTCTCTTAGACATGATATATTCTAGGAACCTGATCATGATAGTCCTCATCCAAAAAAATAGATGAACATGTCAGTAAAGACGCAAAAAAGAGTGCAGATGGGGTGTTGGTCATACCATATGGCATGACAAGATACTCATAATGAATGATCATACTGTAGGGTGTTTGTGCATACTGAGACAGGCAGTGCTAAAATTCATCTTAATTATGATGGTTGAACTACAAATGTGTTTATATTTTGGAAAATTGATGGTAGTTGTAAAAAATAACTGCTGCATAGAGAAAGAGTGTTTGTAGATAGAAGTGTGAGTACACACAGAGAGAGAGAGAGAGAGATGTCAAAATATTCAAAACAAAAGCACATGTATGCATGCTGGGGTCACAGTTGTAAAATAAAACATCATAACTGAACAATCACTTAATTTTTTACCATGCATAATTCATTGGACAAAAGAAAACCTGGTTTCTAATAAAAAAAAAAAAATTAGAATTATAGTAAACACTCTATTTCCCATAAAAGTGAAAAATGCAGTCTTATAATCTGTGTTTACACCAGCGCTCACCTCCCTGTCCAGAGTTATATTCCACAGAGAGCCTGAACCTGTAACTTATGAAATGTTTTAGCATTCACGCCATTAATCACTGAAGGAACCGAGAACATTGTGTTTTCATTAAGCTTTCATCAAAAACCATGTCCTGTGCAGGGGCCTGAAAGCATGGATGAGACTTCAGGAAAACGTATAGCCTAAGACAGAATTTAGGACACTTGCAGACACCTGTTTAGTTTCACTCATTCCGCATAACCGGGAGATTGTGTGACCTGACAGGGGAACAGGACGAAAAAAGTTTGAAGATTACAGAGAGCGAAGGACTGCTCTCTTAAAATCTCACATATATTTTATGATACTAAAGAGACTGTAATAGCTTTTAAAAAGTTAGTATAATAATTATCCATATTTAGTGATTCTGAGCAATAAATTGAGACAGACAGAAACAGAAATTGGCACACAACTTTGCACAGGTCTTTTGCTGGATGCCCTTCCGGGATTGGGTTCGGCACTTCACCCAATGGCAGGGGTTTGGGCACTGGGTGGAAATTAAAACCGTGCAGTTCAAAAAGCAGTAGCTTTCAGTAAAACACCCAAATATGAATGTTTATAATATAAGCAGGAATAAACGTAAAGGCTAAAAACACAAACCATGATTAAATAGAGTACAGCAGGTTTATTATGGATAAACTGGACTGTCTGTAATCCACAGGTTCAATGATTGAAGTTCATTCAATCATTGAACCCAAATAGTAAATGACACAAGTTCATTGACATGGTCAAGACAATTTGCTGATCGTATCAAACAGCGCATGTTTGTTGGTGCTGAAGGGGCTAATCTGAGTAAAAAGTTAAAAAAAAAAAAAAAAACTCCTGATCTACTGGGATTTTTACGCACAAGCATGGTCTGAAAAAGGGAAAATATCCAGTGAGCTGCAGTTCTCTTGGCAAAAATGCTGTATTGATGCCAGAGGTCAGAGAAAATGCCCAGACTGGTTTGAGCTGACAGAACAAGGCAACAGTAACTTCAATAACATCTTGTTACAATCGCCTTATGTCAAAAAATATCTCTGAATGCTAAACACTTTAAAACTCGTAAGTAGATATGCTACAGCAGCAAGAGACCACATGAGCTGCCACTTCTGGAAGCTAAGACCAGGATACTGAGGATACTCTTAAATTCTGATAGTAGAATCAGAATTTGGTGTGAACAATATAAAAGCATCCTTCCTTTTATCAACAGTACAGGCAGGTGGAGGTGATATGGGGGATATATTCTTGGCACACTATTGACCCCTTCGTTGATTGTTGTTTAAATGCCACAGCCTACATGAGGGCAAACAGGAAGTTTGAGATGTAGAGGAAAGCCAGCATGTGACATAGGAGAGCAGCTCCAGAAAAGAACAAGGATTATTATTCATTAATTATAATAATGAATTAATAATAATGACATTATTAAAGAGGATACTAATTAATAATTAGTTGATAAGTTCATTAATAATATACGCTTAATGACAATATGAAGAAACATGTCTTTATTATTAAATTCTGTTTAAAGATTACATAACAAACTACTGTTTTGAAATTGTCCATAATCTACAGTATTCCCAAATGTTTTTCTTTTTTCTTTTTTTATTGTTAGTAGAGGAAGAAATGAATACTTGACTGAATGCAAATACTGTGAAACACTGCCCTCCAGTGTCTCCAGAAAAGAAAAGAAAAGAAATCTATTACTTTAGAGCCAGTGGATGGAACCTGTTCACTTGCTAAACACATAAAAGTAAAAAAAAATTTTTTAAAGCAAGTTATAGTTATAGATTAGTTAATTGGGTAAAAGTAATTTCATTCTTAGCACATGTTTTTTGTGTAAAAATATATCCGATCATATAGCAGATCCCAGTATTACAAATACAACCTCAAATGAATAAAAATCATGCAGGTAATACCAAGTACCCCCAATGATTCAATAAAAATCTACCTTTAGCAGCAATAACATGAAGTAGTTGTTTCCTGTATGACTATTAATCTCTCACACCATTTTAGTCCATTCTTCCTGTTAAGATATAGCCAGAGTATTTCATTTAATTTCATACACCTCCCTTTGTAACTGGATCCTGGACTTTCTGACCGGAAGGCCTCAGTCAGTACGGATCGGGAACTGCACCATCCAGCACCACCACACTGAGTACTGGGTTCGCCCAAGGCTGTGTACTCAGTCCCCTGCTGTTCACACTGCTGACTCAGGACTGTGTAACAACACACAGTTTGAATCACATCAACAAGTTTGCTGGTGACACGACCGTGGTTGGTCTCATTAGCAAGAACAACGAGTCAGTGTACAGAGAGGAAGTGCAGAAGATAACGTACTGTTGTATAAGGACAACAACCTGTCTCTGAATGTCGATAAGACAAATAAGATGGTTGTTGACACGAAGTGACCATTCTGCAGTGATGATCATCTCCTCTGTGGAGATTGTCGACAGCACCAAATTCCTGGGTGTCCACCTGGAGAAGAATCTCACCTGGTCCCTCAACACCAGCTCTATGCACTCTTCTTCCTGAGAAGGCTGAGGAAGGCCCAGCTTCCACCATCGATCCTGACCACCTCCTACAGAGGGACTATCGAGAGCATCCTGAGCGGCTGCATCACTGTCTGGTTTGGGAATTGTGCCATATAGGACCGCAAGACCGTACAGCGGATAGTGAGGATAGCAGAGAGGACCACTGGGATCTCTCTCCCCTCTGTTGAAGACATCTACACCACAACTCTCAAACACAAATGTTATTCCTTTAGTAATAATAGAACTAAATAGAAATAGATTTGAGTGTGATACTTTCTCTTAGCATTTCTCATTTGAAAGATAATGCCTTGAAGTTTTTCTTTTCCCCATACAGTCAAAAAGTGGGATTTACTATCAAAGAGTAACCAAGACTTTATATACATTTGAATAGAGCAGGGCTCATTGATTCAGGTCAGCAGGGTGACCTTATAAAGTCTATCAGGCCACAGCCATAGGCCTTATGCAGCCATGTTCAAAATTACATCCCCAAACATTTATTTGTAAAAGTATGCCGACTTACTTTGCTCTAAAATCTAGTCTGGAGACCACAAAAATGACCTTTGTTTAGCATAACAGCATACTGAAGATAAAAGGCTTAGTACAACTATTTATTACAGGCAAATGGGCACAGCACCAATTTGCACGAACAAGCATGGTCGACACTCGTTGGATTTAAAATGATTTATTCCTCCCAGGGAATCACTCCGAGACACCTGGGTGGGATAAATGTGTTCCCAAGAAAATGGGAATATGGGATATGGCTTTTGCTGTAATTAGGTCAATAATATATGTGGTAACTGTTTATTGTTACTTTTATTGTTTGTGCTCTTGGCATTTGAAGACTACATTCTCAGGATGCTGTTGTCTCTCTGCATACCACAATCCTTTTAAAGCTAAGGATTTCCAGGTATGGTAGAGCTATTTTTTTCCAGCACATATGTTAAAAATGAAACTATTGTAACTGGTGTAAATAGCTTATGATAAAACAGTGTACACAGATTAAATCCTGAGATTCTAACGTTTCTCATGGTATTTAATTCTGTTTAAATATTGCTTGATGGTTTGATGCTTAAAAATTATGTAAAATATAGTGCAAGTGTAGCCTCGACAAAATTGGTGTATACAGTATACGGGTCAGTGATCATTAAGAGGTTATTAATGATAACAAACAAAACAAACACAAACACATGTCATATCAGTATCTAAATATTAATGATAAGGACAATAAAACAAAGATATATTATCCTTTAATAAACAATTGGATGAACAAGAAGCAGTGCTTTGTGTGGCAGTAGCCTTGGTTTGTGTTCAGTGAAACGTTTAAATGTGAAGGTTATAATAAAAACTGTAGTAAACATAGTGAGGTTAAAAACATGAATCATGATAACATTGAGTAAGGTGGTTTATTTCCCAGGGTCGTCAGTTTCTGGTGGTGCTCTGGCGTTTTGACCACGCAGGGCTTGGAAGCGTTGAACAACCACGTTCCAGTCAGTCACATTCTCTAAGGGCACCAGTTCTCCCTGTTGGGTCATCCCAATATGGCTACCTGCAAAAAACCCATAGGGTAATGTTAGACCCGTAAATAAACATCTTAATTCAAACAGAATGCCTGTTTTCAATTATATTTAAAGGATTGAAGATGATGTGGAGTCTTAATATGGTGTTTGGAAAGGCAAAGGGACGATGGGCTTCTTAATGAAAAGACGATCTTGGGGATCATTGTAAGCTTGTTTTTCAGTTATAAATTCCCTTTCAAAACCTAAATTCTAAAAAAAGATTAGCAAACTCTTTCTTTAGAAACACATCTTTATTAATTTAGAACTTTATACTGGTCACAGCTATGGTGGATTTAGAGACTATCCTGGGAAGACTGGGCACAACGTGGGAATACTGTATACTCTGGATGGTACGGCAGTGCATTGTAAGACATCGTGCAAATTCAAGCACACATACGTCTGGTGCCATTTTAGCATAGACAATTCACCTACTGGCCTGGATTGGAGAGGTGAGAAGAAACTGCAGAGCTTAGCTTAAACTTGCATGCGCTCTGAGAGAACATGCAGAAATCCACACACATGGTTAGCTAAAGTCAGAATCAAAACAGAAGCTCTGGAGCTGTGAGACATGAGCACTATTTGCAGTAAATGTGGAAATGCAACATATACATGTGGGTACTCACTCTGAGGGAGGATCTGTGTTGTCTGGTTTCCTTTGAACCAGCGGCTACAGGCGTGATCCCCTGTGCCTAGAGAGTAGGTCTCTGGCAAAACGTCTCCTTCTTCCTCCTCCCTTAAAAGATCCTGCCTCTTTACTGAGCACAGCTTCCCTGTGTAGTTCCAAAGGTAGTAAATGCATGCATTCTATTAAACAAACTTGAAATTTCACCATGGTCATTATACTACATGAATTAAACAAATCAACACTAATGCAGGGCTGTCAAAAACCTGTTATGTGTGTGTGAGGATGTCGTCGCCTACCTATATGTTTGCAGAGAGACCTGATACAGAAGAAGAGGCTGGTGAACAGATTAAATGGAGAGGGAGTGTCAGGCTTGCAGCTCATGTCTCTTATGAGGATAGCACGACCAAACTTCCATTCAGTATCTGACTGATCCTGGATGCACTGGTATGTGTTGCTCATCATGGCAATGAGCAGGTTGAGCAGCACAATGACTGTCACCACTGAATAGATTCCAAAAACAAGTTCAGCCAAGGAAGTACTCCCGGCCATAGCATTCTTGGAACATGAGAATTTCTCTCGTTCAGCTAAGCCAAAAAGAGCAAAAAAGAGCAAAACAGTGTTTAGGGGGGTCAAATTTGTTTCACTGTCACTTTTATTGTTGCGGGTCTCTGCAGTATTGTTCGGATTTAATGCATTCCCAGATTGGCAAATAACGGTAAGGTTCAATGAAAAAGCTGTTAGAAAGAGAAGCAGGACAATGCCAAAGCGACACAGGTCCTTCATCAGATTCTTGATAATGATGACCCATGGCCCAAACAGGTGGTGGAACATGAGGAACTCCAAGAGCTGGATAAAACCCAGTGTCATTGCAATTGCCAAAAGAATATTGCGGGCAAACAGGCAGTTTGAGACGTGAACTTGTAAGTCTTCACCCAAGTTGAGGAAAACAGCCAACAGGTGACATAAGAGAGCAGCTCCGGAGAAGATCAATAAAAGCACTCTGATCCAGGCCAAACCCATACGCTTAGCTGTTTGCTTAACCTCAGATAGCAGCATCCCACATACCCAGGTCAGCAAAAGCCACTCACGCCATCCTGGATTTGGTTTGTATTCATAGGGTGGACACACAATGGTCAGGATGAAGAGAGCCAGGAGAAATATGTGGGATACCAGATGATTCATCATCTTCACAACAGGAATGGTTCTGAATCTAAGAGAAAATTAGAATGAAATGAATCGAAAGTTATGCCGTTTTATTACTGAGGTAGCTTTGCCTTCCTGTAGAGGTGCCAGTAAATACTAAGGGATTTCTTCAAAATGAGTCAATTACAGCAGGCAGTAAATTTCTGATCAGTTTACGACAACCAGTCAGGAGTACCTGTGTTTAAATGGAAGTGACAGGGCCAGCCACAGCGGAGGACAGAACAGCACGCAGAACATCAGCAGCAAGATCTTCCATGACTCCAACTTCTGATTGCCATACCACATCTCTGTTAGGTACTCCTGCACTGCTGGAAGTGACATCACATTTTTCTGTTTCCATTCTATAAGGCGGTTCAGCATGCTTGTGCCACAATAGTCAACTGCCCTGAGCACCTTTCCAGCACCCAGCCCATCAGCAGTGGAGGCCGTGATCAAGAGATCTGAGGCCATGGTCTCACAGTGGCGTGCAGCAGCCTGCAAGTCAGCAAAGCGTACCTTCTCTCTAAGAGAGACCGAGCTTAAGGTCCGGGACAGATGCATGGCCGTATCCAGAGGAGATCCTGAATATAGCACCAGCTCTTCCAGGGCAATATTATCATTCAGTCTCCCACATACCATCAGATCAAATACAAACTGCAAGGCAGTGAACACAACATCAAGGACGGCAAACATAATTTTATTATATCTGCTAGTAGGTAGGAATGATCAGTTAGGAGAACACTGAACATACAGTCAGGAATCTTTTAATGGCACAGAGTAAATTCCAAATAAAGGCTAAAGAGATCAATTAGGGTCTACCTTCTTGTCCTCCAGAAGATTTTGTATGTTGTTGTTTGGTTGCTGTAGCAGAAAGCTAACAGTGGTCATTTGGTTCCCCTCGACAGCATACTCAAGTGGTGTGCGTCCCATGCAACACTTAGCCTGCACTGATGCACCACTATCAACCAAAAAATGTACCACGTCTAGCCAACCGGCTTTCGCTGCATAATGCAGTGCAGTCAAGTCCTCCTGCAACAATGAGACAGGTGAGATACACATGCTGCAGTGTGACCAAACCTGCAACTGCATTACCAGTTTCATCAGCTATAACAAAGATTAGAAAATGTGGTGCTTTAAAAAACTCAAATATTACAACTTACATATGTGATAAAAAAAAATCCTAATAAAAAAAAATCCAGATTACAAAACATAATCCAAGTAACACCAGAAAGTTAGATTATAATTTAAAGGGTAATTTGCATAAGTGTTAAAAAAACAAAACAAAATGAGAAGAATACATTAGTGCAGATTTTTTTTTTTGTAGTCACGCCGACCTGTGAAACCAAGACACTTGCTTCTGTTTTGCTGCCTCATTCACCTGCTCGGGCACACCTGTTTCTCATCTCATTCATCACTCCGTTCTATATAACTCTCTCACAAACAATCACTCCTTGCCAGATTATTGTTTTCCTTGATGCCTAATTCTCCAGCAACTTTACCTGCCTTTTGAATTTGCTTTGCTTCACGTCTTGGATTGTTGTTTGATTGGATTTTTGGATATCGACCCCTGCTCTCGACTCTCGCACCTCGACCATGTATCGTGTTTGACCTCCTGGCTTTGAACCACGCACATCCTTGACCACGATTCATCATCCCAGCTTGGATTGCAACCCAGCCAATGCACGCCCCTCATTACAAGCACTTAGATCATTGCTCTGCATTTAAATCCACCATGCCTGCCCAGATCGTAACATACACTTAACCAGTGGTAATAAGATGAAGGTGATTCATTATTCAGACTCAGTACGAATCACAAACAACCTAGACCATATAATGTAACCCATTTGTTCTTGTGGTGTCCTTGCAAAAATCCTTTTAGGTTGATCAAGAACCGTTTTGATATTTCAGACTATGCAGTTTACACAAAGTAAAATTGAGTACCTCAGCGTGATGGAGGTCATATTCACCTTTCGCCAATATTATACTGTCTTACCTTGTCTGTGTCCTTGATGTCAGCGCCATGGCACAGAAGGACCCTTACTGTCGCCACATGCCCGCTGGCAGATGCCAGGTGAAGGCAAGTACGGCCATGTTGATCCTGCACATGAAGTAGAGCACTGGATCTGCTGAGCAGTAGCCCGACCACAGCTGTGTGACCATGCTGAGCTGCTAGGTGCAGTGGAGTAAAATGCTAGAAAGCATATAGTGAAGGTCAGATACAGTATAACATACATAGAGGTATGGATACTCTGTTTTATAAAGTAGATTTCATAACAGTTGCTAATTATTCCATATAAAATGAAAAATACAAAAAATTTATTTGCATGCAATTAATGAGCAAAAATCATCAATTAGCAAGTTATATATATTTTCCCATTTACTGATTATCATCCACATGTGGACCTAAATCTCTATATGTTATTTGCATCCTGTATCAGCCTCCCTTCTGAGAGTAATTATTTAAAATAAATGTCCTATCACAGAGGCGGCACGGTGATGTAGTGGTTAGCACTGTCGCCTTGCACCGCCAGGGTCCGATTCCCGTCTCTGTGTGCATGGAGTTTGCATGTTCTCCCCATGCTTGGTGGGTTTCCTCTGGGTACTCCGGTTTCCTCCCACATTCCAAAGACATGTAGGTTAGGTTAATTGGCGTTCCCAAAATTGCCCGTAGTGTATGAATGAGTGAGTGTGTGTGTCTGTGCCCTGCGATGGATTGGCACCCTGTCCAGGGTGTACCCTGCCATGTGCCCTATGTATCCTGGGATAGGCTCCAGGCCTGAATACACCCTGAATACAGGATTAAGCGGTATAGATGATGAGAGAGAGTGAGAGTGAGTCCTATCACAGTAAAAATATTATGTTAAAAAATAAATACATATTTGTATAGAAATGAAGTACAAAAGTCATATTATATCATATTAAGAACATTATTCCCTATTTTTATTTGTCATATATATATTTTTTTACTCATTTACAAATCACTTTTCCTTCTCATAAAAAAAAATTGTCTGAAACACTAGGCTATATTCTGTTTTCTCTCTCCAGAACCGTTAGCACTGTAAAACACTTTTACCTCAAGGTTTGTCTCAGCATCAGCCAGTACTCCAGGTGAGTTCAACAACAAGCGCACCACATTCTCATCTCCTGACATAGCTGCTATGTGCAGAGGTGTGTACCCAGACTACAAAAACATACATAAACAGGGGGAAAACTTTCTGAATATGGACACATTTTTCTTTGCATCTAATGATATTCATTTACTACTCATAATTAGGACAAACACAGTCTGGTAAGCTAGAGGTTATGAATTAAGCAGGATGAATTATTATTTTTGCATTATGTAGTTACATTAAACTATTTATCTTAGCAATATAGTATATCTGAGACAAAAGAAGACTGTCCTAGTAATTTTTTCCATATGAGCTTCAAAAGAAAGATTTGAATCAATAATTCCACCAAGGACTTTTATTGCTGCATATAGTGAAATAAATGGTTATTCACAGTCAGTGGTGGAAAAAGTATTAAAATTAATTACTGAAAGAGATCAGATAATTGACAACAAGCAAAATGTACTCTAGTAAAAGTTGTACCAATTTACCTTTTTACTTAAGTAAAACTTAAGTAAGTAACTTGCTTGTAAATGTCAAAATCAGGTTTTCTGCATTTATTATTAAATAGGCTCTGACCTGCATCTAAGTCAAAGGTATTGACAAATGTAAATGTGCGCGTATATACATAAACTGTGTGAGCTGACCTTTACAATAGCTCCTGTGAAGTGCACAGCACTGATGTAACTCTAGTTAACCTCTTGTTCAAATGTGAACACCAGCAATGAATAATAGCGTATATATATATTAGGATTAAAGACTGTCTGGTTGGGATTAAACTGGTTGCTTTTTCAATGTTCAAACTTAGACATGGCAAACAGTTGTTAAATAAAGTTCAATACTTTGAACTTACTTTTGTGAACTTACTCAGGTTCTTTACTTATACATAGAAAACCATGAAATTCCAAAAGGTTCACATATTTTTTTCTTTCAACTGTATGCATCATTGCATATGGCTTTTGTTGGGATGTTCCTAAGACTTTTGCACAGTACTGTAAATAAAACAGCTGTTACTGAGCATGCTGGAGAATACGAGTTCTTTTGGTAACTTCGTCACACTCGCTCCTTTCTATTTTCATGCAAAACCCAGGAGTCGACATTATTGATATTTTATTTATTATTTATATTTTCCCATCTGGTCTGTCATGTAATATGTCGCTTTCTTTAAGGCATGCAAATATTCTTCTGTAAATGTTATTTATTCATAAATTTTAGTGTATCTTTGTAGGGAATGGTCTTGTACATAATAATGCAGATATAATAAACTTGTATAACAAAATTTGTACTACAGATAATATGGCGCCTAAGACTTTTGCACAGTACTGTACCTTTTACAGTAACAGTGGAACAAAATAAAACTTTGTCTTATTATTTTAGGCACATGATTTGACACAAATTAAGATCAGATGACATGTGATGACAAATGCAGAAAATCATGAAATTCTAACATTTCACATACTTTTTCTTGCCACTGTATGTTTAGATCAGCCTAAGTATGTGTGTGTGTGTGTGTGTGTGTGTGTGTGTGTGTGTGTGTGTGTGTGTGTGTGTGTGTGTGTGTGTGTGTGTGAGAGAGAGAGAGATGTTGGTAAAGACGAATGATGAAACCTCTTCATGTAGCTGGTAATTTCTTGTGGCATCTCTGACGGGTGGCTCAGTGCAGATCGTGGCTGGCACATCTGTCAGAATCTCCCTCACAAATTCCACTTGTCCAAAACGGGCTGCCACATGTAGAGCTGTTAGTCCTGTCTGCATCCATGCAAGCATGCAGAGAGAGAGAGAGAGAGAGAGAGAGAGAGAGAGAGAGAGAGAGAGAGAGAGAGTAATTACTGTAAGTAAGTAATTACATTTCTTACAATACCTAATTAAATATCTTTATTACAGTTGTACTCCATGTGTACACACACACACACACACACACACTTTGTTTTGGAAAGTACCTTGGAGCTGGTAATGTTCAGAGAGACTTTTGTTTTCAGGACCTCTAGGATTTCTGTGTGTCCATTCTGGGCAGCCAGATGGACAGCTGTCATTCCATCCTGCAGTCACACACCAATATATTGAATTTTATATAAAGAGCCAAACAAAGTGCAACAATGTATAAACCACAGTGGCATTTTCTAAGATGTGCTAAATGCATATTTGTATCGTGCTGAAGTGCTGGTTGGACATCTGGATTGTGTTAGTATATTGTGTTGATGTGTTTTAGATTTGATGATCTCACCGAGTCCTCCTCTTTGGCTGAAGCCCCTGCCTCCAAGAGAACCTTAACAACCTCAGTGTGACCCCCTGCTGCAGCCAAGTGCAGAGGACATGAGCCATTAGCCTGCAGAGACAAATGTTCATTCTAAAATTCTAATACAAAAACGTGCAAAATGAACAGTCACCAATTCAGGAAAAGCTCTATTCAAATACACCCTGTGAAGGAACTCATGAATTACAGTCATTTCAAAGCCTTGATTTAATACATCATTACCTGCACAAGAGGTTTCAGAAAATAATATCTGACTTT
>JAAGKR010005140.1:0-53956 GCA_011419295.1 Clarias macrocephalus | reverse complement strand
AATTTTAACACATCTCCTGTTACACTGAACTTCCAGTACACATTATTAAGTTGATCAATCCCTGCTATCCGTTATCACCCAGATGAGGATGGGTTCCCTGTTGAGTCTGGTTCCTCTCAAGGTTTCTTCCTATTACCATCCCAGGGAGTTTTTCCTTGCCACCGTCGCCCTCGGCTTGCTCATCAGGGACAATCTTATCATTTTGATTCATACACATTGCATACAGACTTACTTCTTTTTATTGTGTAAAGCTGCTTTGCGACAATGTCAATTGTTAAAAGCGCTATATAAATAAAATTGACTTGACTTGACTTGACAGTGCGACAGAAACAATGCTCAGGTAGGCCGTGGCATGTAAACGATGCCCAATTGGCACTAAGAGACCTAAAGTGTGCCAAGAAAATATCCCCCACACCATTACACCACCAGCAGCAGCCTGCACAGTGGTAACAAGGGATGATGGATCCATGTTCTCATTTGACACAAATTTGACACAAATCTAATTCATACTCGCTAAATAAGCACTGTCTTTGTGGCGCTGTGCGAAACGCACGCTGATGTGAGTCGCTTTGTTTCAGTCATAATACACTCACCTAAAGGATTATTAGGAACACCTGTTCAATTTCTCATTAATGCAATTATCTAATCAACCAATCACATGGCAGTTGGTCCTGATCAAGACAATCTCCTCAACTCCAAACTGAATGTTAAAATGGGAAAGAAAGGTGATTTACGCAATTTTGAGCGTGGCATGGTTGTTCGTGCCAGACGGGCCGGTCTGAGTATTTCACAATCTGCTCAGTTACTGGGATTTTCACGCACAACCATTTCTAGGGTTTACAAAGAATGGTGTGAAAAGGGAAAAACATCCATGGGCAGTCCTGTGGTTCAGAAGAGAATGGGCTGACTGATTCAAGCTGATAGAAGAGTGACTTTGACTGAAATAACCACTTGTTACAACCGAGGTCTGCAGCAAAGCATTTGTGAAGCCACAACACACACAACCTTGAGGCGGATGGGCTACAACAGCAGAAGACCTCACTGAGTACCACTCATCTCCACTACAAATAGGAAAAAGAGGCTACAATTTGCACCAGCTCACCAAAATTGGACAGTTGAAGACTGGAAAAATGTTGCCTGGTCTGATGAGTCTGGATTTCTGTTGATATATTCAAATGATAGAGTCAGAATTTGGTGTAAACAGAATGAGAACATGGATCCATCATGCCTTGTTACCAGGCTGCTGGTGGTGGTGTAATGGTGTGGGGGATCTTTTCTTGGCACACTTTAGGCCCCTTAGTGCCAATTGGGCATCGTTTAAATGCCACGGCCTACCTGAGCATTGTTTCTGACCATGTCCATCCCTTTATGACCACATGTACCCATCCTCTGATGGCTATTTCCAGCAGAATAATGCTGTCACAAAGTTCGAATCATTTTACTTCTCATACAAACTTATATAATTCATTAAATACAGAATTAAATCAATACACCGGTGAGGTACATTCTATATGCTTTCCAGTTTTAGCAATAAGTGGGCTAAATTTCTCTCAATTAATTTCAACTAGTTTCTTCAACCTCTGCACTTACTCCGTCTTCACTCAGTGCACCCTCAGTATGTTCAACAGGATCTCCTGCATTTAAAGGATTGTCATACCTCTGTAAAACATATGCTATGAGAAGCATATGTTCCATGAATGTTTTTTTTGAAATGGCAATTTTCAAAAACACATTTCCATTTTTTTTAAATGGCGGCCAATGTGCTCAAAATACTGTCTTGGAGTGGAGATTGTGTTTAAAGAGCAACATGGACATGTGAAAGATAACACTTCTTTTCACAAGACAAATGGCTTCTTGACAGGTGGGTTTTAAATGAGCAATGACAATTCCAGTATAGACAAGGCATAAACACTCCACCATGGGCATGTCTAAGTCTATAATGCTTTAAGAGCACAGTCTTTCTTACTGTTTCAAATTTGCACAATTTACAAGTCCAATTCATTTTAAAATATATTGTAACTTATTGTTATAGAGTGTCCAGTTGTATAAAACCAATTATGGGACACTGCTGAAAGTAAAATTCATACCATCTTAAATAAAAATTGACATTTCATTATAGTCACAAAAGGCTGACACATGAAATTAAATTGAAATAAACAAATTTAAGATTGTACTGTATCCCAGCCAAATTGTAAAAGCAAAAACATTCCATAGCTCTAAAACACAAACTGCGCTGTCTGCTGACCCAATAGTTTACCATCTTAAGAAAGTTAAGGTATCCTTGACATTAATAATACTACCCGGAAGTTAGTCTACAAAACCACATATCCTTGCACAGCTTTATGCATCAATATAAGGTTTAAATGTAATTACAAACAATAATAACCTTCCCAGCCCGCCTTTAGCAGGCTGAACAAAGAATATTGTTAGCTGGGGTGGCCAACTTTAACATGCCACAAAACGGCTTAGAGCATCAAAACGTCAATAAATTTAGAAAAAATAAAATTTGCCCTCAGGCGGGAATTTCATCTGCTGTGTTTTCAGTGTATAAGTAACTCTAAAGAACTACTTGAGCACGCGACGACAATGCTGAACTTTTACACGGGGTTTCCCTCCAGTGTCTCCAGGGTCTGAATAACTCACGTACCCATGCAGTCATTACTGACAAAACTTAACTGACTGAATATCAACTGTAAATTACAATTGAAAAATACACATTACCCTTTTACTTTTGTAGTGTCACAATTATTGCAACTTAAATTAAATGTCATTTAACCTCATTCTGCTGCCACTCCGAAACAAATACAATACACATTTAATATTTTTAGTACAATGTTAGCAAGCTAAAAGAAACTGTGAGCTATATGGAATTGTCAGCTTTACTCCATATTACACTTAACATGGCTTTTTTTCTGCAGTGTGAAAACGATATTTTGTCAATAAACTCTTTGTAAAATTAGAAACTTACCAGGTAACGTAATCCAAATGAGGCACAAACTCGTCTCCATTTCTTACGGTGGCCGAGAAGTGCAAAACAAAATACCAAATGAGAAAACACAACGACAATTCACTCAAACCGGAAAAGGTAGATATAGTTTGCGAATTAAATTCTTATCTTATTTTGGTTTGCCCTGCTCGGCCACCGTAGTTTCTCCTTTATGTGCGGCGTTAAATGGCAGAAATTCAAACGTTGCTGAACTCAATTATACAAGTTGTACACGCTTAATGATTTATCTTGTTGAGTGGTGATGAAATGATTTATTCAAGATACTTGAATTAAGTTAAGGAAGTGTTTATTTTTATTTTTCACTGACTTCCTAAAATGAGTTATTAAATCACTAAAATAGGTACATTTTACAAATGTGATTTTTTTAAATGTTAGAAACCTTTTCTTTTTCAAGTTTTACCAACTATCACCATGAATGATTTTTTTTTTGAGTGTAGGAGTGGCCATTACTATGGCAAGGGGTTTGCTTCATAAGAATTTGATGGAATTTCGCTTTCAGCTAGGTCTGCATTACTGCCATCTGTTTTGTCTGCCTCCATAGTTTTTGTGAAATTAGCACATTTGTTCTCCCTGCACATCAATCAATCAGCGCAGTGGTCTCTGGGTGCATTTTTTTCCCTTCCCTGTTGCATTATTTTCATATATATATTTTTTCATTCATTTATTTTTTACTCAGTAGTGAATATGATTTAAAATGTAGCGAAGTACACATACTTCAAACAAAACATACGTGAGTAAAAGTAAAATTACAGATTGTAAAAACTACTTTAAAAAGTAGAAGTACACACAAAAAAAAAACTACTTAATTACTTTAACGCGAGTAAACGTAATTCGTTACTTTCCACCTCTGATGGTAATACACGGAGGAGGTAATGTCTGCGCTGGTGACTTCACAGGGTGTTCCAAATGGTGGAATTTTGACATTTCACCTACATTCCCTGCAGAGTAAAGAGCTCGCTGTGAAGCACTTACAAGCTGTGTTACATTCCAGTGTACATCACTACATCACTAGTAGGAGGAGCTCCATATCACATGAGCCATTAAGGACATCACGTGACCTATTCATGGTATTTAAGTGAGAAGTGTTGAGCTTCTTACATTCTGATATACTGTAAATGGGACAAAGTTGATCTTCAGACCATAAGTGCTGCTTACACACATCATCACAAACTGTTATAGAACTGATTCAGTCATGCATGCTTTATCTGGATGACATCAATGTGAATTTATTTATTTTTTGTCAAATTCATCAGGAAACATGAAAATAATATTTAAATAATAATATAAAAAAACAGGTTGCACAAGTTGCACTTCACAGTAACTGTTCAAATGCATATACACATACACATAGAACTGACAGAACCGACATTCTGTATTTCTTATTATGTATTTAATTTTAGGATCTTTTGGAAAAGTCTACAGAGACACCTCACTCAGTGTTAGCAGTTTATGGTAAGTGGTTTGCATTTGCATTAACAGGATTTTAACATGGATACTTTTTTGGCTGTTTAGTTATAATAATAATAATAATAATAATAATAATAATAATAATAATAATAATTATTATTATTACTATTATTATTATTATTATTATTATTATTATTCCAAAAGTCCAGTATGTGAAGCATAAACTTTAATCTGCCCCATGCTGGGGAACACACACACACACACACACACACACACACACACACACACACACACACACACACACACACACACAAACTAGACTAAATAATTGCACATGCTAGTAGATACTATATAGAAAGTTGCATACATAAATATTTACTTTTTTTTGCTGTGTTTCTGTAGACCAGTGTTTATACATTATGCATTGCATCACTCTTTATTTAATTAAAATTCATGTCAAACAATTGAGATTGAAAAGCAGTCAATGATGATAATGTCAGTGATTCGGCATGCTATCTATTTCGTACACATAAACATGGCTTTCTGCAGTTTAATTCCATGCTGGTTAGAGTTCATATAAAATCAGATTATCCCAGATTACTAAGCCCTTATTATATAAACAATTACACAATTATTTACAGGTAAAGGGTAAAATAGTACAGTAGCAATCAAACATACACCACACAAGAACACTTACAGGGAATTATTAAAAATTATTAAATATAAAACATCATTGGCTACATGCAGCAAATTTTTTTAAATGTGGCAAGACATCTTCAAAATGTGAAAGACACCAGGTCAAAAATTCATTTTAAATTCTGGAAGCACTTTCTTTGATATGTATTACTAAAGACATTTTTAGAAAGACCTTGAAACAATTAATCATTAATATTGAGCAAAAATACGTCCATACTTACATTTTTGTGCCCAGAAGACATCATGGTTAAATAGCTAGCATGCTAAGTTGATGTTACTTTTAGGCAGATATAATTCCTGAAAGCTTCACCATACTGCACCAGGCTTTCATGTTGAATCCAGCCAACACTGTGCATAATAATTCTGTGTATAAAAAAACTTAATAAGGATGCAAATTTTATTATTATGTCTGTAATTTTCCAAGCATGACCTTATTCCTTAAATTTCCATATATGGCTATTTGAGGACAAACGGGGCCCTACTGGTTGCTTTAAGAGATAAAATGGCATCTTCATCCATATTTGTCCTTGCTGAGTCCTACAAGAAGATCCACAGCAGTGTGTCTCCATGGAGACAAAATATCACACTGGGTAGAGGTAATTAAGTCACATGGCCCAACCTGGAACAGACTCACATGACTGCATCTCTCGCGTCAATCAGAGAGAGTAACAATCGGCTTCTTGCTGAGGGGAAAGCTCATAATGGCATTTCAGCAAATCTATCCTGGCAGCTGATTCCGCAGTGGAAATGAACTGTTTCTTAAAATAGCACTGGAGAGTGAACAGTGGAGTGAGACGCAATTCGAAAGAGGCAGAGCGAGTTTTATTACACACAGGAAAATATAAGGATTGTGTTCTTTCACTGCTGCATTTTCCCCTCATTCATGTCTGATTTTGCCTAGTTCTCAGATGTGGAACTTCAGAAGTGGCACAGAGAATACCTGACTGAGTATAAATTTTTCACATTATTTATTTTATCTCAAACATCTGCTAAGCATCAAAGTTTCTTCCTGCACAGGTTTGGTTACTGGTCAGGGTGGCAATGAATCCAGAGTATATTCCTCATCTGCTAGTGGAAAATAACATCCACTGATTATATAAAATAATAAATAAAAAAACGTATGGCCATGCCTGAACTCTCCATCACAAACAGAAGAGCAGCTTCTCCCAATTCCTTAAAAATCATTACTGCCCTCATGTTACCCAATCACCTCTGCAGGTAATCAGATTACTGTCAGGAACAGAGTAAGAAAAGAAAATTGTTAGTATAAGAAGCTGAAATTGAGAGGAACTTTTGCTGCTGGAGATTTTTAAATACAGTTCTGAAACAAAATTTTATGTTGTTCTTTTTTTTTTTTTTTTTTGTGAATCCATATATTTTTCTTTGTACCCTGCAGGCAAACCACTTTTCAAGGACAAATATCACTCACTCAATATTTTTAACCCAGTCAATCCTTAACCACAGCAAATACAGTGGGACAAAAAAGTATTTAGTCAGCCACCAAGTGTGCAAGTTCTCCCACTAAAAGAGATAAGGGAGGCCTTTAATTTCATCATAGGTATACCTCAACTACGAGAGACAAAATAAGAAAAGAAAATCCAGAAAATCACATTGTAGGATTTTTAAAGAATTTATTTGCAAATAAGTATTTGGTCAATAACAAAATTTCATCTCAATACTTTGTTATATACCCTTTGTTGGTAATGATAGAGATCAAACGTTTTCTGTAAGTCTTCACTGTTACACTGGTGCTGGTATTTTGGCCGATTTCTCCACGCTGATTTCCTCTAGAGCAGGGATGTTTTGGAGCTGTCACTGGGCAACACAGACTTTCAACTCCCTCCAAAGATTTTCTATGGTGTTGATATCTGGAGACTGGCTGGGCCACTCCAGGACCTTGAAATGCTTCTTAGGAAGCCACTCCTTCATTGCCCGAGAGGTGTGTTTGGGATCATTGTCATGCTGAAAGACCCAGCCACATTTCATCTTCAATGCCCTTGCTGATGGAAGGAGGTTTTCACTCAAAATCTCACGAAACATGGCCCCATTCATTCTTTCCTTTACATGGATCAGTTGTCCTGGTCCCTTTGCCGAAAAACAGCCTCACAGCGTGAGGTTTCCACCCCCATGCTTCACAGTAGGTATGGTGTTCTTTGGATGCAACTCAGCGAGGTTCCTGAGGCATCCAGAGAAGGACCTGCTCCAGCTGGATTCTTCTTCATGTTGGCTTGGAACTACACGATGCTGCTCCTGAGCTCCCAGTGATCCAGAGCCCATCTGCCCTCTGCACCTGCTGACTCATCCCTGAGCTGAACTGGACTTTGTGTTAATTTAAATAACTTCTGTTATATCGAACTTTCATCTGCATAACACACATGATGTTATACAATTTCTGTTATCTGTTATCACCCAGATGAGGATGGGTTCCCTGTTGAGTCTGGTTCCTCTCAAGGTTTCTTCCTATTGCCATCTCAGGGAGTTTTTCCTTGCCACTGTTGCCGTCACCCTTGGCTTGCTCATCAGGGACAATCTCATTATCTAGACACATTTTTCTTACACATATATACATTTCCAGAAGTCTTCTTTTCATTTTCTTTTAATTTCTGTGAAGCTGCTTTGAGACAATGACCATTGTTAAAAGTGCTATAGAAATAAAATTGAATTGAATTGAATTTCTCCTCCAAACACGATGAGCTGTTCTATTTTGGTTTCATCTGACATTCTTCCAATCCTCTTCTGGATCATCCAAATGCTCTCTAGCAAACTTCTGATGGGCCTGGACATGTACTGGCTTAAGCAGGCAGACACGTCTGGAACTGCAGGATTTGAGTCCCTGGTGGCGCAGTGTGTTACTTATGGTAGCCTTTGTTACTTTGGTCCCAGCTCTCTGCATGTCATTCACTAGGTCCCCTCGTGTGGTTCTGGGATTTTTGCTCACAGTTCTTGTGATCATTTTGACCCCACAGTGTGAGATCTTGCTTGGAGCCTCAGATCGAGAGAGATTATCAATGGTTTTGTATGTCTTCCATTTTCTAATAATTGCTTCCACAGTTGATTTCTTCACACCAACCTGCTTAACTATTGCAGTTTCAGTCTTCCCAGCCTGGTGCAGGTCTACAGTTTTGTTTCTGGTGTCCTTTGACAGCTCTTTGGTCTTAGCCATAGTGGAGTTTGGAGTGTGAGTGTTTGAGGTTGTGGACAGGTGTCTTTTATACTGATAAGTTCAAACAGATGACATTTAAACAGGTAACGAGTGGAGGACAGAGGAGCCTCTTAAAGAAGAACTTACAGTTCTGTGAGAGCCAGAAATCTTGCTTGTTTGTAGGTGACCAACTTGCATAATTGGTGGCTGACTAAATACTTTTTTGCCCCACTGTACTAATTGCAATTCTAAATGCAAATCCTAAGTTGCTTGTAGTTACTTTTTGCACTGCTAATCCAAATTTATTGGAATCATGCAAATAATGGCAACAAAATCAACCTTGATAGTTAAATAAAGACAACAAATAAATTAACAAAGCATCACTGCCTGAAAGGCAAGCAAAGACATTTAGATGAAAAACTCTGAAAATCCTCTACAACTCCGTGTTAGCTTTGGTGCAGTGTTAGCTTTACTCCAGACCTGCTTGACCGTTTCTTCTCTTCTCAGATTGTTTATTGGAGGTTAATGAAAGTTGACAGCACAGTTCCAGGCATGTCTGAGGAAATGTGGGACATTGTGCTGCTCCCCCACTGTGTTCATAATTCTGAACACGTTTAATTCAGTGGATCAGACAACTGGGTGACAGATTGGAAATTTGAGTAAAAAAGACAGCCTAGATTTGGCAGAGAATCACCAGTTACTGAACAAGATCCATTCTCTTTATCTAATGCACTACATAACAAAAAGCAAATGACTAAAATGATACTGAAATATTTAATCTGTGTATTTTGTACTTATTTAGAAGTAAATAAAAAGGTATTATATTGCTTTTTCTAGGTTTTTATTCCAAGCCACTCTGCTCCTGATGTCAATGTTTAATTTTCCTTATCTTCCATAATTCTTTTTCTCTCTTTCATGTTGTTCACACTGTCACTTCAGTCTTGCTGTTTGTGTGAAGTCCCTTGTGTTTGGGAATAACCTGAGGGGAACGGCCATACCCGATTGGCTGATAGAACAGCTCTGGCAGGGTCTCTGTTCTAAACTGGTGCTTGTTTAAATAGGTGTGTCCTTGGTTGTTAGACTGGGACACTGATGGCTGTGCTTGGTTAGTGAGAGAAACATGATGCTGAGCAGGACTCTTACTGGATTCCCAGGATTGAAAGGCTGGGATGGAGGTCTGTGGATGGGTGTTGGTTCTGGAGATCTTAGACTTGGAGATTTGGGAGGGTGTTATTGTGTTAGTAACAGGAATGTGGATTTCTGGTGGAAGGAGAAATGGCTTTTCTTTGGAGTGGAAAGCAATGGATTGGAAAGTTGTATTTGATGATTGATGGTATGTCTGGTCGAGCAGTGGAAAACTCCTATAGTATTCTCTGGCTGTTGTATCTTCTGTAAGTAAAGGAGATTACAAAGGGATTAGACTGATCAGGAACCTTTTTTATTGTTTCTCAACAAAATCACCACAAAAAAATACAGAATATATTTTGCAAGATCATAAACAATTTTTTAAAATCATATTGATGTTACAAAGATGAGGTTTATGTCGTTCTGTGCTCAGAGCAACAAGTGCAAATTAATGGGCAAAGGAAAGTGTAAAAATTACTGTTTACACCTGGATTTTTTACACTAAAATATACAGTAGATTAGGAAAGTGCTGTATGATGGTCAGGGGTGGTGGTCTCTTAACAGACAGAGTCTACAAACACTGGACATTTGGTGGGAATACATACTGAATTTCAGAATATCTGAGTATCAATAACCCACACTTTCATGCATTCCTTTATATCTAAGAGTTTTTTTCCCTTAGGCATTATACTATAGTGCAGCTTGAAAAAATAACATATCATGAACATGTACATTTTCTTTTGCAATTTAATTTAAAAATGAAATATGGCAAGACTTCGTTTTAAGTTTGATCATGACTTTTTACAGCTCATGAAAAAAAGCATCTGTAGATATTAGGATAATTAATTTTGAGTATGAGTAAACTACTATTTATACAGTATATATACTGTGTATCTTTTGGTCTAATTCAGTACATGTATGGGGAAGACTGCTGACTTGACAGTTGTCCAAAAAAGATCATCATTGATTTCCTCCACATGGAGGATAAGCAACATAAGATCTTCACTGAAAGGAAGATCTTACAGTATGTTGCTTATCCTCCCTTTCAGTGAAGATCTTATGTTGCTTATCCTCCATTTGCAAAATGCGTATGAAAAGTTGACTAGAATGGAAAAGTGTTGTAGGAAAAGAACCTGCCCTGAATATTAAAACATGTTTATGTTTAAGTCTGTGTTCACATGTCTGTGTGTTTTTTTTACAGATTGTATTAGGTAGTAGTGTAGATTGTGTAACAATAGTAGTAAGGTAGTAGTGTTTCCACATTCTTCTTTACCTTCACTCTTGTTATTCTACAGTACTTGTGAAATATAAAGGCAGAAAGTGCTTTTTTAAAAGCACAGAAGAAATATTGTGCTGACTTGCCATTATTTCAGTGGATTCAAGATAGGATATTCAACCTAGTCATGCATAGTTTATGTATAGTATAATGTTCCATCATAATCATAGAATATGATATACCATTACTAGTCACAAACATTGGCAATATGTTGCTAGAAAATAAATCTGTAAATCTGCTAGTGCACTGTAATCAAAATTATTGTACAAATAGCTGGACCTTGATAAAATAATTTGTTTGTACATTGTTATCTGGTCTCGTTATGTGTTCAGTAAAATCCGTGGGGTTAGATTTAGCCAGTTAATCATCATTTGGCTTGGTAATACAATTTGTTGCATGCATGATTGAAAGACAAAAAAAAAGGTTTTAATTCTGTATCACATAACTGCAAAAACTATGTAGGGGAAATGTTATTTTTTTTCCTGGTTGAGCCATTCATGTCCCCCTTCTGCTGTTATTTAAGCTCTGAATGAACTCATCTAATCTTGCCCTATCCCCTGTCTTGTAGACCACCTTCTTCTAGCAAAGTTTTTAGATAATTTTTTGATCCTCATTTTATTATTGGGCAAAAAGTGCAGTCTTGGTGCTAATCAAGTGTTTCACCCAGACATTGATGAAGACCAAACTATAGTCTTTATGACATTACAACATGGTCTATGCCTGCATTTTTTTGAACAACTTTTTTTCTATCCTTGGCAAATTCTCATAAGCTCACATTACAGCTTAAGCTTTGATGTAGTGCTAAACAAATAAGCCAGTGCATGCAATAATGCATGTGTTTACATTTAATAGGTTTAATTAGTCCAATCATTAATTCAATCATTATTGTTGTCACCATACAATAATAAATCAGATTATTAATCTCCTTTGATATTTTCCCCATAGAAATAAATTATGTTTAAAAAAAGGCACCACAGAGCTTCTCTCATTCTCAATAAGACCACTAAATATACTGTCACAGCGTGCACCTGTGACGGGCATGCACCTAAATCTATTATCACTCCTAGCTCACTCCTTGCTCACTAGCTAGATGGCCTCCCCTTCTGCAGGTGTGCAAAGGGGCGGGGCCACGGAAATGGGCACGGCTGATGAGCCATCTCCGTTAATGATCCCGGGCTTCTCCCCATGCTATAAAACACAGCGGGGAGTGTAGAATTTGTAGGAGTGTAGGGACTGTTGGGTTGTCTGCGTGGTGCGGTGGATATTAACAGCGCCCTTGGGTCCCACAGGAGATACATAGGAACCCGCCTGGAGACACAAGTACATGCGAGCTGCGCAGGAGGGCGTAGGAGCCACCTGTCAAATGTTCGCAGGAGTGGCATGCGAGTGGGGCATTTTAATGCAGCCCCATGAACTTCAAAGAAGACTGAGTGGAATTCTGCCCTTTGATCGCCGCAAGAAGGACAGCCGCAAGGTATCTGCGGGAGCTCTTGTGGCTCTCTCACTCTCACACAGAGCCGGATTTCATGGCCCTGTTGCTGAGAAAGAAAAAGTCGGTATGGACACACGTCATGGCCCCTGTTCGCAGCCAGGGAAAAGCCTCCCACCAGACCTGCATGTGCACAACAGTCCTTCCCTTTCTTTCCATCCTGCCTCCTTTGACCCTTTCCCACCTTTTTTTACTTTAATAAAATTACCCTTTTCTCCGTAAGAGCTCGCCTCGTGTCCATGCTTTATGGTGCCGCCCGTGCAAAAAGGGTCGAACCCGTTACAATACCAAAGAAAAAATTTAAATGACAAAAGGGTATCTGCCTGAAATGCTCACCAGAATTCAACAACAAACAACAGACCTCATTTATAGATCTATTAATATAGCTACATAGGTGTATTTTTCATGGCCAAATCAAAATTTCATTATTTTCTGCTGGTTTTACAAAAGTTTCTTAAGTGCTGATTTTCTTTCTACTTGCATATCTATTTTGATTACCCCTAAAGTGCATTCTTGCCATTGGTTATTTGCATTTAGTGACAGCAACAAAACTCCACAAAAAGGTCAGAGCACAGAGGGCTGTGAAGACAAAATGTGTTTACTATGGGCACAATGACTGTAAAAGTAAAGGTGAATTTGAATGAATAATTTTATTCGTTTTATTAACTTTTATGGTAATAAATATATTTAGCATAGTCACAGCATATGACATGGCCAAAATCTACAGACAAAATTAGTTGAAAATTAAGAGGTACTAAGGGGTTACATGACTGTTCTCCCACCTTTTTCAAATTTGGTTCCCTATACAATCAATTCTCTAAAGAGCAGAAATAATAACTATAAATACTTTTTCCTCCATAGAGAGACCCATTTCCAACAACAACTGCCCAAGACAATATTGTCACTACTGGAACATGTGCGAGTGGAGATATGCCAGTTTGACGATAGCAAATACATGTTTGATATGCACGGATTTCAGTACTGCATATTTTGGCGGATACTATACAAAAAGGCTCTGTATTCCTGCTAACACATCAATATCATGATGTTGCACAGTTCTTAGTTTGCACAATTCTTCACAACACATAAGAAGAAAAAACATCTTGTAATTGTAGGCCATAGACAATCAAATTTCAGCGCACTCAAATCTGCGCACTCGCTTATCTTTTTATCCTACTTGTTTACAATCATACTGCTGTCGTATTATATTCCTCTACTATATTTTTTATACTATTTTCAAAATTCTGCAATTTTATCACCACTCACCCTCATGCCTAAATACCCTCAAAATAAAACTGAATCTTGAAATTGTACAGTACACATTAAAATCACAAAGATTTTGTTTACTATTCCAATATGCTCTGACTAGCAGACATAATTTTTTTTCAGTTCTGCTTTTGAAAGCATTGTGGAGCAGGGTTCCAATCCACAATTAATAAATCCAGACAACCATTATTCAACCATCTGACTTCTGCATGACCAAATGGCATTTCCATTATTTTTCAGACAAAATTTGAGGATATTCTGTTTGAATAAAACTGGAATTGTTAATAACCCGTTCAGGGGATCTGTACAGTGTGAGCATTCACATCATGCCTAGTTTCTCAAACCTACACTGTGCGGAGTGAGCTTACAGGTTCATGCCATGTGGGAAGGCTGATTATAGTACACACTGTGAGTTACATCGCACACCATCAATAGCAATCACACAGTGTCTGCCAGCCTAAGAAACCCTGAATAAGGTGATCTGCTAAATGCTGTGTGTGTGCGTGCATGTGTGTGTGTGTGTGCGTGTGTGTGTGTGTGTGTGTGTGTGTTGTCCAACCAGCCCTACTGTGAGTTCTCTGTAGGTTTTGGATTTGGATTCAGTTAATTATATTTTAATTAGCTCAACACATCAGCAAGCCACTTCCTCTAAATCAACATGAGGAATCTCATATCCTCAATTAATTAGTTTAAATTAATTCTTGAAAAAAATGCTAAAAGGTGAGAGTGGAAATAATATTTAGTATCGCATATGTTATTCACATTCCATATTTAATTCCCACTATCTCAATTAAATTAAATTTTATTTATATAATCATAACAGTCATATAAAGACCATCAGAGGGTCATAACAGACCTTCTACACTTCTATACTTAAGTGTCCTAAATTTAGTCCAAATATTTTAAATAGTTTCAATTTGTTACATATGGACTAAACGAATGGGTAAATTAAAAACATGAGCGTATGTTATTTTAGGCAGATGTACAGACAACATGTGAAAAAGTATTTCCTGTGTATTTCCTGGAGTCTATCGGCGAGGGATGACTGACACAGTCAGAGTATGACATCACAGTATGCACCACCTCATAGTTACTACTGGGGGAAAAAAAGCTCAATGTACGAACACCTTCTGTGACAGAGATTCGCCACCTCAGTCTCTACCCCTAGGTAACTGTTACACTAGGTAACAGTGTACAGATGTAGCCACTTAAAACTACCGGGGTCAGGCAACTGGCGTTTGAATGGCTGTTGTTTGGCTGCCGTGATCCCACCCCTCCCTCTCCTGCCAGAAAGGTGTGCCAAGATTTCACCGTAAACACACATCCCATTGAAGGAAAGATGGCGCTTTGTTCTCAAGAATACATTAACAGAGCCAGCAATTAACTGCTAAGTAGCAGTCACGTGATAACCCTCGTCACCCCCACCGGATTGACGCTAGCAAACTACAATATGGAGATGGAGATGATGATGACAGTTTAATTAAATTTTTATTCAGGTTGAGTGGTGACTTTTTTATTAAATTTGTTTGGGTTAGTTTATAGTTTAGTTGCCAGTTTATTATTATTATTTATTATTATATTTCTTTTTTCTTTTTTTTATTGGCCATTTTGAAAATCACCTGCATTACCAGCAGCGTTCAGATATGACTTTAGGTTTATATTAGTTTACATTAGGTTTACCAAGTCTGGAGTTAACATTACAGCTTACTTACATGTCTGTCTTTTCCCCACTCTGGTCGAGACTTGTACACGGTAGCGTGATCGCTTAGTTAACCAAAGTTGGATAAAAACCCTGAAGTGTTTAACAGTCAGTCGGAGTAGGTAAGCAGTAGGGCCGCTTCAATACTTGGTAAGTTATAGTTTGGTTTCAGAGTTGCACTAATGCTCATATACGAGTATTATATCGCTTAACTTATTTGTATGAAACTGCATTATGTAAATTCCCGTTAATTTAATGCAGAGGTTAATACAGAGACAGTGGCTAAGACTAACAAAGTTCAACGGTTTATTTACATTATAGAATTCCTAAAACAGTATTTTACACACTCTGGTGGTATATAGACTTATTCATGTCTTTAATTTTTTCATCAAAAATAGATATTCTGTCAAGTATATTTATCTTTATATTGAGTAAATTCTGTTGTTCTCTTTAACCAGAGCTCTGCAGTGGAGGATTGGCTCAGAGGGGTGATGGCTGGCCTTCTGGAGCTACTAGAGGAGCATGAACGACCTGGAGTCTATACATTGGGGGAAACAAAGACGTAAACTTAAGACACTGAACTTCCAGTACACATTATTAAGTTGATCAATCCCTGCTATCCGTTATCACCCAGATGAGGATGGGTTCCCTGTTGAGTCTGGTTCCTCTCAAGGTTTCTTCCTATTACCATCCCAGGGAGTTTTTCCTTGCCACCGTCGCCCTCGGCTTGCTCATCTGGGACAATCTTATCATTTTGATTCATACACATTGCATACAGACTTACTTCTTTTTATTGTGTAAAGCTGCTTTGCGACAATGTCAATTGTTAAAAGCGCCATATAAATAAAATTGACTTGACTTGACTTAAACTGTTCCATCTTTGATTGTTTTTAAAAATGGATACTTTAATAATAATATAAAAAGAAACAGATAGAGACTGATAAGCAGCTGGTGTTATCCAGGTATTTTACTGACCTTTAAGCAAAATACAACTTCTATTCACCTTTTTTATTAGTAGTAGTAAACCATGCTTTAGTAACCTTGGACAAATCACAATATAAGCTCCCTCTCTCTCGCGCACACACACACCCACACACCCACACACACACACACCCACACACACAAATAGCACATGAAATCGTGTAAAACCAAATGAAACTAGAGAAACTACTAAAAATACAATAGTATACTATAGGCATTGGCTGATTTAGTGATGATTGAGACCCATGGGTTTAATTTATATAATTATTAATGTTATTAGCAGTGGTAGTAGTAGTAATCCACAATAGAAGCTCCCTCTCCCTATCACACACAGCACATGAAACTGCATAAAACTGAATTAAACTAGGGCAAAAATATAAGCAGTAAAAGATAAAATAGTATACTGTACAGTAGATCGCCCCTGTCCTGTGATAACAGGCGCTAACCCTCTGGAACTGTTTAGTTGTTTTAGTATTGTTTTACAAATGTGAATGTTTATTTGGATTTAATCTGTCTCTGCTGCTGCATCTATTCACAGTTGTGATAAGTGACTGATGCCCCATCATAATTTTGATGGAGGAACGTTATACATGGTTAAATGACAAAAGAAATACTTATCCGTATGGGCAGATATTTGTTCCAGTGCAGATATTATGCGCCATTAATCGCTTAATCAGCGGAAAAGAAAAAAAATAGCGAAAACAAACCCAAGCAGAAATTACACTTTAAACTTAAATTTGCAGCAATATATTATCTACCAGTGTATTAAACAGAACTAAATAAAATACAGCATAATGTAAAATATATAGCCTGCATTTGTATTCCGTATCTATAATGATAGGTATAGATAAATTACAGATCTTTTAAGGATTATTACGGATGTCTTGAAAAATATTCCAATAACTCGTTTTATTATTATTATTGTTTTATTTTATTATTTATTTATAATAGCATAAGTATCATGGGTTGTGTATTGAGTGGTTTAAAAAAATCAATGCAAGATCTACCTGTATATGAACATACTGTATAAGGCTTCCGGGACGCTGCTGTTAACTGAAGCAGTCAATGCATTTAACTATATGCACAGTATCATTCTGCAGTTATGAGTTGTAATAACTGTCAGTCACAGCAAGTGTGAAAGAAGGTCAATGTGATGTAGAGTATTAAGGATAGAGCAACTGCCTGCTGAACACAAAGTTCAAAACCAGTCACCAAAGCACTTTTTTCAGCAAGAAAACACATCTGGTAACATTGTTGTGTTTTTAAAAAAAAAAAACATCTTTAATAATTGCTTCTAAGTCATCTGGAATTGTCTCTGAACTATCCATGCTATTTTATATACAGGTACAAACAATTAGCTCCTAACACAAGGCTGAATTCCAAATTGCTTTCCAACCCTTTACTACCGTATTAAATTCAAAATTCTTCTTGTTTTTAAATCTTTAAATGGCTCCCTCTTATCTCCTCAATTTGCTCGTCCCCTACATTCCATCTCGCTCACTACGTTTTTCCGACTCTGGTACCGCCTATCTTCAATGGGGGGCAGATCATTTAGTGTTATTGCACCTAAGCTCTGGAATTCGCTACCACACTCTCTCCGTTCTGTTAATAACATGTCAGCATTTAAATCTCTACTCAGAACGTACTTGTTTTCTGAATGTTACAGCTCGATTCGTATGTCTGTCTCCTAGTTTTTTTTTTTTTTTTTACTTACTTCAATGTCTGTTTGTCCCCCTTTTTCTATTCATTGTAAAGTGTCCTTGAGCTCTGGAAAGGCGCTATATAAATAAAAATTATTATTATTATTATTATTATTATTATTATTATTATTACCAAGGGCACTACTTAGTGTGTGGAACAGGGAATTGTACTCTCTATTCATCTAATGCTATTTGGGATTCAACCCAGGAACACGAAAAATAACAGAGGTATTATATAACAGTGAATGCGCCACCTGGCAGGATTATACAGCATTGCAACCATCTTATTAGAAAGCGCATGGGGGCGTTTATGGGGCAGGGCATCGTTAACTGCGTCATCGCGGGGATCACGTTCCATGCATGGACAATGCAAGAAATTGTATCGGATAGTGCAAGGTCCTTTCACGGAACAGCCTGCTATTTGAAATGGCTTAATCTGTAGGTTCACGTGTATGAAATAACGCATGTAAAAGAGTTAAGGGAAAGCAGTTAGTAACACATGAGACATGGAAGCGCATCGTCTGCTGGTCATCTCAGGGACACTAATGGCATGATAATACTTCTCTTTAATTATAGTTGAGGGTTGCTCAAGGACCCAACAAGGACAACTTGGTGGTTGTGGGATTTGATCCTGCAACCTTTCGAACCGTAGTCCAATGCCTTAACCATGGAGATACCCATGGTTATTGACCCTCTTGTTTTCCTAAGGATTTTTTTCCACCCTTTTGGTGTTTTTGGGGGTCTTAACATGCTCAAAATCTCATGAAAATTGTCAGACAGTTTGGAATCTGCTGCCATTAGGATGCCTGAGAGTCGCGCGGCCTGGGGCCCTCGGGGCCCACAAGAGATTTTGCTGCATAGCTCATACGCACTTGCACATATGCACACAAAACTCAGTACACATTTAGAGCTCATTGAGCTGAACAACTTTCACATGTCCTGGGCTCAACTCAACAGGAAGTCAGTTATTTTGGGTCGTCCGCAAAAATGCACCCAATGAATTTTGATATACTACTCCTAGGGAATTTATACAATCACCACCAAACCTGGCCTATGTGATCTAAAGACATTGAGGATGCAAAATTGTAGGGGGATTTTTGATATCTCAAATGGATCAGCCGTGACGATGCCTTAAACTTATGCTGAAAAGTGGTTAATAACTTTGTGTGGCATTATATTGAGTGAGACATTCATTGACATCATAGTGTGATGCTTTTTTTTCCAGCATCTGCATCGTATTTCACATACATACACATCACAAATGTTAATACTTGCGCACACACATGCATGCACACTTACACTAACGCACATATTTAGGGCCCAAACTGACATCGACCCTATATAGTGTGTGAAGTGTGCAAGTTGTGCGGTTCAGTTGTGGGCAGTGATGGCTTTTTGTAGGTCTTAACACACTCAAATAACACACAGGTTGTGCGGTGCACCCGGAAGGTGATGGCACAGGGTGCTTGGGCACGCTCATCGTTGCTTGCAACTATATTTAGGGCCCAAGCACTATAGGGTGCACAGGGCCCTCTTGTTTTCCTAAGGATTTTTTTTTATTAGGGCCCAAGCACTATAGGGTGCACAGGACCCTTTTGTTTTCCTAAGAATTATTATTATTAGGGCCCAAGCACTATAAGGACCTTCTTGTTTTCCTAAAGATTTTTTTTCTTCCAGCATTTTGGAATTTTCAGTGGTTTTAGCATGCTCAAAGACTCATGAAACTTGGCAGACAGGTTGGAATCTGCTGCCAGTCGGATGCCTGGGAGTCTGGGCAACGGATGTAGCACGAGGGCCTCAGGGGCCCTCACAAGACATTTTGCTGCATAGCTCATACACATTTTCACGTAGGCACATGAAACTCGGTAGACATTTAGAACTCATCGAGCCAAACAACTTTCGCGCTGCATATCGTGGGCTCAACTCAACAGGAGGCCAGTTATTTTGGGTTGTTTGCAAAGACGCATATGGATTTTGATATACTCCTCCTAGGGAATTTATACGATCGTCACCAAATCTGGCCAATGTGATCTAAAGACACTGAGGATGCAAAATTGCGGAGGGATTTTTGATACCTCAAACGGGTCAGCTGTGATAATGTCTTAAACTTACACCAAAATTATTAATAACTTTCTGTGTGGCATTATATTGAGTGCCATTATATTCAGTGACATGTTCAGTGACCACTAATTCAGTGACATCACATTGAGGAACATTATACGTAGTGCGATTCTTATTTTTCAGCATCTGTGGCCTATTGAACATACGTACACATCAAAAATGTTAACACTCACACACACACAAACACACACACACACACACACACACGTATACACAAACACACTCATACTCATGTATATCACACATCACAATTTTAACACTAACATCTCTGTCTCACATGCCATCACACAGAAACACCCACACCCACACACACTAACAAGTCACATGTCCAACACACACATCACTAATGACAACACACAGACTCACACACCACACACAAACATGCACAAATACATTTACTCGTCACACACAGACTGACACATCCACATGTCTACGAAAGTTGGATAATGCATTGGATTTTTTGGGTAGCGTGCAGAATTTATGCACACTTCATGCACAGTGTGCAGGATGGCAAGTTGTAGCCGCAAAGCAGCCCCAGACTATTACACTACCACCATCATGTCTGAATCTCATGTATTTTTTTTAAAAAAACTTCCAAAGAGTTCAACTTTTGTCTCACCAATATTTTCCCAAAAGTATTGGGGAAAATCAGTTTTTTTTTTTTTTTGGAACCTTTGTGTTCTTTTTAATCAGCAGTCTCTTTCTTATTGTTGAATCATGAACACTGACCTTAACTCAGGCAAGTGAGGCTTGAAGTTTTTTAGATGTTCTTTTATGAGATCCTGAATGAGCCATTGTTGTGGTATTGGGGTAAAAAAGCAGACCTGGGTGTGGGGAGTGAAATTTAACTTAGCTTTCCAACAATTGTGGCTAATCACTGTTTATTCTTGTGATTATTTAGTGATTGCTTTTTACAATTACTTTCTTTACATATGGTCATGTAGTGTTGGAAAGCTTTTTCCCTTAATAAATGAAATCATCATTAAAAACTGTATTTTTTATTTACTCTGGGTATCTTTGTGTAATATTAAAATTTGTTTGATGATCTCAAACCTGACAATTACGCAAAACTAAAAAAATCAGGAAGGGGCAAATATCATTTTAAGGCAAAGTTGTTCTTTTAAAGATCAGTTCAGATTTAATATTAATCTGCATTCACATTGCTGGTAGACTTTAACATTGTTTATACCTGAACTTGTATTATGGCTGGTTTACAAACTTTTGCTATTTTGTCAATTGTGTTCGTACATCTAACATGATCACATCTTTTTGTCTTTTATTAGATCAGATGAGGAAACTTAGGTCAACAATGTTAACTCTTTGCATTCCCCACAGAAACACAATGTCCAGCTAGAAAAATATTATGAATAAATATAGACCAGCTACATGGATACCTTTTAACTTCTGGTTGACACCACAGGAAGAGTGAGAATGAGAGAGTGAGAGACAGCATGATGGAGACTGCAGAAAGTGAGAAATAGTGCAAGAAGAACCAGTTGTGAATCCACACAGTGATAAGCCTAATGCCCAGCATATTTTATTTTTTACTTAAAAATGATACTAGAATGCCACTGGTGTTAGTGCCATGTATAGACAGGAGTCAGTAATGAACTACAATTCCTAACATGTATCACAGACTATAAACATGACCTCCTTGGACTCTAGCTCCCAGTACACCCATGCACTGTTATGGTCAGTCACACCTGGACACTCACACTACATATTATCCCCATTTGGGCTGATTGCTGTTTGCTTCACCGTTTTTGCAGAATTTGACTAATTTTTTTTGTCTCTGGTTGTTTGATTGTTTACATTTTCTGTTATGAATAAAAAATACATTGCACTTGCATCCACCTTTGTCAGATGTTCCAATGTTATGTCAGTAAAAATGGTGTGGTCAAAGATCGGGACTGATTTTCCCACTTGTGATTATGTGTACAAAACCTCCCCCTCCTTTAAAATTCACACTTAACCCTGCCCATTTTAGGGTTCCATTATAAAACAAGTTTATTAGGATTGTTGTTTATGTTGTAGCAATTTTGTATATAGTTTTATTTATTTATTTATTTTTAATGTGTAAGTGACAACCATGCTGCAGAAGATTTGAGTGTTAAGTTTTGCTCACCATTATTAGTCCTGATGAGGTGTCCAGGGATTCCATTAGATCTGACTGGATGATGTCCTACCCCTCTGACTATGCACTCTGCCTCACCTGGCAGCTTCAGCCGCTCTGTGAGGGTTCTAGAAAAAATTAAGAATGTTAATATCAGCAATGTACACTTTAATGGCATTTGCTTGAAACTTGTCAAGTGTCAAGACAGCAGTCAAGACAGCATTATTCTTCTTCTTCTTATTATTATTAGAGAAAAACACATTTTCTGTCATTCAGCGAATTAACAATATTCCCAAACCAGAGGATAAAAAAAAAAACACACCAAAAATTAATTAAATGGGTCATGGTTGCCCATGGCTCATTAATGCACATGAGGAGTGAAGGCTACCCCATCTGTTCTAATTTTACAGAAGAGCTGCTGTAGCACAAACTGCTAAAAAGTTAATGCTGGCTCTGACGGAAAGGAGTCAGAACATGGTGCATCACAGTTTGTTGCATATGGGGCTACATAGCTGCAGACTGGTCAGAGTGGTCCTGTACATGACTTCATGGCAGAAAGGCTCCCTAATGGCAGTGACCTCTTCCAGCAGATTAATGCACAACTAACACACTGCACATGTTGTTGGTGTTGAGTCAGCCTCCAAAATCTAACAACTTAAAGAACATAAATTATCTGTTACTGATAGATTCCATAGCACACCTTCAGAGTCCTTGTTTAGTCCAGGTCTCATTTTGATCTTACTTACTTACTTTCTTACTTTGATCTTACGAAACTTTTTTTATTTTTACTCTTCTCCAGTCCCTAATGGCCATTCTATCACCATCTCCATGGAAACCTACACGCCACTCATCATTTCTTGAACAAACCATCTTACATCTCAAACAGACCACAATTCTTACTAATGACAAGCAAGTTCATGTTTCAGTCTCTGATTGTAAAATAAAAGAAGAAGGCTACCAATGTAATTCTAGTTTAACATGATATACCCAATAATTATTTGTTTGATAATTTTCATGCTGAAATTAAACGTTAGACTGCCAAACTTACTCAGTAAAATACCTTGGAACTTGGGGTGAGGAGATGCATACACTAGCCGTCAAAAAACGTAATACTATTTTCTTTGCTGATTTTTATTTCTTTCTACATTGTAAAACTCTGCTGAAAACATCCAAAATATACAATAATCTCCTTGGTGTCTGCTACTTATACTCTGTAAAGCCTTCATAATGGCTCTAATCTGAGGTGCTGTTTATTAATTGCTGATTTCTGAGGCTAGTAACTCTAAATGAACTTCTCCTTTGCAGTAGAGGTAAGTTTTGATTTTGCTTTCCTGGGATGGTTTTCATGAGAGCCAGTTTCATCATGGTGCTGGTGATGAGTTTTATAAATGCACTTGACAATACTGTTGTTGTTGTTGTTGCTACTTGAATACCTAATGCCACATGTTATTTCATAGTTTTGAAAAAATCCACTATTGTTCCAGAGTGTAGAAGAAAATACAAACTTGGTTCCAAACTGGTTTGAGTGGTTTTTCCAAGCTTTTGACTGGTACTGTAAATTTGATGAAAAAATTCAAAATTTTAATTTCCAGGCCTAAAAAAGTAGTTGTTGAGTCTACATTCAAAAGAAAATGTGTACATTGGTAGCACACATTTAAAGAGTTAAGGACTCTGGCTGATGAATTCTGGAACTTGTTTATGCACATAGTAACAACTCCACACAGTAAGACGTTAAAATAATCCAACCTAGAGGTAACAAAATCTTGAACTAGTTTCTTTGCGTTATATAATGACATCATGTTACTCTTTCACAGTAAATTCAACAGTGTTAATTTTCACACAATAGGGTGTTAATTCAACACTGGACATGTTTGCTGTACGAATAAAGGCTATTCTATTAACATATAACGGCGACGAATAAAGACGAATAAAGGCTATTCTATTCATATATACATAAATATAAGACTTAATCAAGGGGAGACATGCAGTTCAGTAGCATGCATTTTCAGTCTAACATTTCTAGTCTATATAGGACAATTGTATAATCTATAGTACCAAAAGCTGCATCAACATCAACATTTTTTAAGTGGAATGATATACGGATTTAGCAGTGCTAAGAGCCTTTCTGTAGCTTAGAATTATTTTTGTTCATGCGAGTTAGAGTACTTTCAGTTTAGTTTGAACCCATTTATGCTCCAGTTTTGCCTGTGCTTTAAGATGCATGTGACTATTATATCACATGCATCTTATATATATTTATACTAATATATAAAATATTTTTTAAGCAGAGGTACATTATGTAGTGTTGCAGAAAGATGAGTGTTGCAGACATTTAGATGGCTGATTTGAGTTATGTGGGATCAGGTGGTCAGCTGATCACATTTGATGACTCTGGAAGTTTCTTTGAATAAAACTATTCACAGCAGCAGATGCCATAATGTGGCAAAGTGTATATGTTGTATCTAAAACAAATTTTAAAAATGAGATAGTGATCTAATGTGACTTCATAACTTGTTTGGATTATTTCTTACTAAAGCAAGAGAGTAGGGTATACCTACCTAGACACACACCAAATATTAGTGGGTTTTGCAGAATATCACTCTCATTCCCTCATCATCTATACCACTTTATCCTGTATTCAGGTTATGGGGGCCTGGAGCCTATCCCAGGAGACTTAGGGTTAGACAGGGTGAGACACATTTCCTGTTACGTCGTTTCTTGTTTTCGTTTTCTTACAGCGAAAGTTCCTCTTTTATTTGTATCAGCAGTTAAATTATAACTAGTTTTACGTTCAAATACTACTGGACTTTTGCTTTTTTCCATTGTTTGTGCTTTTTCTGAGATCTCTTCGTCAAAGAACAACAAGCAGAATCCATCTCCAAATAACCAAAGCTCAGGTACGCTATCATGTCTAGTATTCAGCTTGTTTAGTATGTAGAGTGCAGGATGTTTAAACATTCTTCCTCCGTCATTAGCGATAACTTTATTTGTGATAGGTATGTGTTAGTTAGCACTCTGACAGAGAAGATATTAGCATTAGAGAAGTGCATCCAGACTTTAGAGAGGGTTAGAAAGTGCGAGAGCAGTGTTATACCCGTAGCGGAAAGTCTGGGAGCCGCAAGCGGAGATAACCAGCCCCCGACTCTGACATTAGAGCCCTCACCGGGCGAGTGGGTGACGGCACACTCATTCTGCCAGAGCTAACACTTAGGAGCCGACAAACAGGGAGCAGACAAACAGGCTAAACCAACTGGCTGCTAGCTGCATAGAGTCATCACTAAGGGTTCACTATATGGAGACTGTGGCTGTTCCCCAAGCGAAACAAAAATTTTGAAAGACTCAGAAAGTCTGTTTTAGTAATTTAATTAATTTAGAGCCCAACAATTCAAAGCACACTGAATACATCATCTTATTACCACAAAAGTTCCTCATTTGTTTGTATCAGCGTTTAAATTATACTACCTCTTCCGTTTATACTAAATAACAATATTAACTAGTTTTATGTTCTAATACTACTGGACTTTTGCCTTTTTCCATTTTTTGTGGAGAATCTAAGACCAAGCGGACTCCAGCTCCAAACAACTAAACTCAGACTCAGGTATGCTATAATGAATAATATTCAGCTTGTGCAGTGTGTGGAGTGCAGGATGTTTAGACATTCTTCCTCCGTCGTTAGTGATCATTTTATTTGTGATAGGTGTGTGTTAGTGAGCACTCTGATGGAGAATATATCAGCATTAGAGGAGCGCATCCAGACTTTAGAGACGGTTCAAAAGCGCAAGAGCAGTGTTATTCCCGTAGTGGAAAGTCTGGGTGCCACAGGCGGAGATAACCAGCCCCTCGACTCCGGCATTAAAGCCCTCACAGCGGGGCGAGCGGGGCGACCCGACGGCATACTCATTCAGCCAAAGATAACAGTAAGGCTAGCCCACCGGAGCACACCTCTTCTGCGCTTCACGTGTCCAACAGGTTTACACTCCTCAGTGATGCACCCGCTGAGAAACCTGAAAGAGTTTCTTGTTATAGGAGACTCTATACTAAGGCACATGAAATTAGCTCGGCCTTTAGCGACACCAGCGGCAGTGGTTAGGTGTATCCAGGGAGCCAGAGCAATGGACATAGCAGGTGATCTTATGGCTCTAGGCTCGATAGTAAGAGTAACTTTACAGAGGTGTTTAAGGCGATGTCCGATGAAGTAGTTTGCTCTGGTCCCATCCCAATGAGACGTGGTGACATAGCTTATAGCAGGTTATGGTCGCTGAACTGCTGAATGTCCAGGTGGTGCTCGGAAAATAATGTGGGCTTTATAGATAACTGGAAAACCTTTGAGGGAAAAGCTGGCCTGTTAGGCAGGAACGGTGTCCATCCCACTCGGGAAGGTGCTTTTCTCATTTCTTGTAGTATAGCACATAGTCTCAGAAGAGGCTGAGTTAATCAGTGACAATCCAGAGCCAAGGCCAGGGAGCAGACAGAGAGGCTAAACCAACCATCTGCTAGCTGCATAGAGTCGTCACTCAGGGTTCATCATATTGAGACTGTGTTTGTTCCCCGAGCTAAACACAAATGTAGTGTCTGAGTACAAATGTACTCAGAAAGACTGTTTTAATAATTGAATTAACACAGAGACCACAAACTCGGAACACACTGATTGTGCAGCCAGCACCTCTGATCTGAAGCTAGGACTGTTAAGTATTAGCTCTCTCGCATCTAAAGCAGTTATTGTTAATGAAACTATTATCACAGATCAGGAGTTTTATATACTCTGTTTAACAGAAACCTGGATTAAACGGGATGAGTATGTAGCTTTTAAATGATGCTAGTCCTCCTGGATACAGCTACATGCACCAGCCTCGGCTAACTGGTAGAGAAGGAGGCATCGCAGTTATTTACAATGATAATCTGTCTATCGTACAAAAGCATGGACTCAAATTTTATGCATTTGAAAGTTCTCTATAGTAACTTAAAAAGTATATTCATTTTGAGAATCTAGAAGACCCTCTGAGAACAGCATTTATGTCCATACTGGACTCAGTAGGAATAAATCAGTGTGTAGTAGGACCCACTCATGAAGCAGGTCACACTTTAGATTTAATATTATCCTTCAGATTAAGTATAAGAAATATAACCACAATTACACAGTCCGAAGCTATCTCAGACCACTATCTTGTCTCAATTAAAATGTGTTATGGTAATAATGTACGCACAGCACCACGCTACCACATTAAATATACATTCACATCAAATACCACACAAAGCTTTATCAATAATCTCCCGAGTTATCAACTTTGATTGGATCGCCATCTGTCTCCACAGAACTCGATCAGGCGACTGAACATTTAGAGTCAACATTTTGTTATACCTTAGATAATGTAGCTCCAGTTAAATTAGAGATAAGAAACTTGCTCCCTGGTATAATGACCACACACGCACTTTAAAACGGACCGCTCGGAAATTATAAAGCAAATGGCGTCAAACTAAATTGCTATTTTTCCCAAATAGCATGGAAGTAGAACATCCTGAACTATAAAAAAGCTGTCAGTGATGCTAGATCATTGTATCTCTCCACTCTTATTGAAAATAACAAAATTAATCCTAGATTTCTATTTAACACTGTAGCTAAATTAAGTAGAAACAAGACCACTACAGAAATCTCCCCAACAACAACATGCAGTAGTGAGGGCTTCATGAACTGTTCAATAACAACGTCTTAAATATTAGGCAAAAAAATCAGGCTATGAAATGAGACAATCTAAGTTACACAGATGATAAACTAACCACACCACATCAGAACCTAGAATACTTTACTCCCCTTGAAGAGAGTGAACTAATTTCACTCATCGCTTCTTCAAAATTATCAACCTGTGTATAAGATCCTATACAGACACATTTTCTCAAGCAGATACCAGCAATAACAGAACCACTGTTGAAAATAATTAACACATCAACTATGTTCATATCTACATAGGAATGGCATAAACAAATTGTATCAGTCAGGATTTAGGCCTCATCACAGCACAGAGACAGCACTTGTTAAAGCAGTAAATTACCTCCTATTGTCCTCTGATCAGGGTTACGTCACTATACTTGTGTTACTCGACCTCAACGCAGCTTTTGACGCTATTGATCATAGTATTCTCCTTCACAGATTAGAAAATATAGTAGGAATTAAGGGAATGGCCCTCTCGTGGATCCTATTTGACTGATCATTATCAGTTTGTCGATTTAAATGGTGACCACTCTGCATGTTCTAAAGTGGAGTTTGGTGTTCCACAGGGTTCAGTTTTAGGCCCACTGCTTTTTTCTCTTAGTTTTCATTTTTACATTTAGTGCCAGACATAAAAGATTGGATGTTAATTAACTTTCTTATGCTTAATCCTGATAAGACAGAAGTTCTAGTCATGGGACCACAAGCAGCTAGAAGCAAGCTTTCTGATCAGACTGTAACTGTAAATGCTCTTGCTCTTCCATCAAGTGCAACAGTTAAAGACCTCTTTGTGATTATAGACCCCAACCTTTCATTTGAAGCACATGTAGATAATATTACCAGGATAGCATTCTTTCATCTCAGAAGTATTGCCAAGATAAGAAATATACTATACTACTAGCCCCAAAGTTATGGAATAGTCTTCCAATTAATGTTGGAGACTCAGACACAGTCTCAGTGTTTAAGTCTAGGCTAAAAGCCTATTTATTTAGCCAAGCATTTTTGTAAATAAATTTGCCTTAGATAAAGGAGCAGATCTGGGGGACTCATGGACATAGAGTATTATGGTGAACTGCTATGTTTAGATACTGTCCTCCCCACTCTCATTGATTACTCAGGTTTGTTGACAGTGAAGTGATTGGTTGCTTTACATCTCAGGGAGCCCTCATGTCCGTGTTTCCTTCTGGCTCTCCCTTTTAGTTATGCTGTCATAGTTAGTCCTGCCGGAGTCCCTGCTTGCACTCTGCACTAAAAATACATTCACATTATACATTGTTTGACTGTGACCATACATAACTGCCGTCTTTCCTTCTCTTCTCCTGTGTCCTCTTCTGTCTCTCTGTCGATCTATACATGTCGCTCCTGAGCTGCCAGTGATCAAGACCACCTCTGCCCCCTGAAGCTTTCTGACTCATCCTGGTGTCCTGCTTCTGGTTGGATATTTCATCGCATGGATGCCCCGTGTGGTCTGCCTGGGATGTGTGTGGTGACTGGGGATGGTTCCACTCTCCCACAAAGACAGCTGCAGACAGGTGTTCTCTGAGGACTTGTGACTTCAGTCGCTCGATAGTTCAAGACTGGAGTTTCCTACAGTCTACCTGAGCCTCCATTAATGAACTGGACTCTGGTATTACTACTGGAATTTTAACTTAAACACATCTCCTGTTATACTGAACTTCCAATCTCACACAGTATGAAGAAGATCAATCTCTGCTATCAGTTTTACCCAAATTAGGGTGGCTTCCCTGTTGAGGCTGGTTCCTCTGAAGGTTTCTTCCTATTGCCATCTCAGGTAGATTTTCCTTGCCACTGTTGCCCTCGGGTTGCTCATCAGGGCACATTCACATTTCCTACAACCTTAAATAATTCTTTTGATTGTGCAAACCTGCTTTGCGACAATGTCAATTGTTAAAAGCGCTATACAAATAAAATTAAATTTAATTTAATTAGGGCACGAGGTAAGCCTAGACGGGGTGCCATCCATCGCAGGGCACACACACACTTATATGCTCATTCACACACTATGGGCAATTTGGGAACGGCAATTAGTCTTCACTGTGGGAGAAAATCCACCAAGCACAGGCAGAACATGCTATAAACGATACACACACAGACTCTGTGGCAGGAATAGATCCTGGATCCTGCTTACTGCTAACCACTAAGCCACGAGTCACCTGTGGAATATCATAATGAATATATACTTTACCATATTTTGGCAACAGAAATATCCAGGTTTGAGATGAAATCTGCAAATTCTTGAAGAAATTTGGTCTGTAAATAATAAATATGTTTACATCTTAGTTTAAAATGGGTGTTTTGCCATTCATGTTTGGATTCCATTGACACTGACACGTACACACAAAGTAAAATATTTTCTAGCTGAACGCTGGCTCTGAGTCTTCTGATTCTGATTTATTATCTAATGATAAATCCAGAAGATTTTATTTTCATTTACAACCATAAATATTTTAAGGCTTTGTATTTTATATTAATACAAATACTTTTAGTGCACTGAATTTATGTCAATGTTTTTTTCTAAAAAGTTGTGACGTCACCTCCTCAACCAGTGATGCGTGTAATCCATCCATGTAATGATAATAATGATGATGATGAACTCAGAATTTTGTTAAAATGATAGATGTACTGTAACATCATGGGTAATGCGACAGGCAAACCCACAGACAGTTGCTCCACAGGTTTCCAGCCAGGCAGGCCTGCGGCCACCCTCATGTGCAGTTATTAGGCAATGCCGCCATGATGGCAATCAGGGGGATACATGATACCTGGATGCATGTCTATATACAGTAGGTCCCCAAAACAAAGCAATAAATGTGTGGACATTTAGGTAGCACCAGGTCTAGGAGCATTGCTCTGGTATAGAGAAAAAGTAAAGAGAAAAATGAAAAAAAAGGGAAAAAGAAAAGACCTGCTAAGGTTTCCCAAAGGTTTTAACAGTCAACTGGAAACCTGGGTTTTGAATACCTGTGACTAAAGAAACCAGAACCTACCGGACATTTCTGTAATAAATGTCCTTAATGTAGTGTAATATTTATTAGGGCTTACGTCTGTCAGGGAATACCAGGGATTCTGTATTCCCCAGAATGCACCTCGGTCAGGTGATGTGGCGCTCACCTGAACCGAGGTTGCTCATTAGTTTGGTTATAAATGTTCCTGTGTCAGTCAGTCCTTGTCTTGCATCTGTTTGTTTTGGGTTACTGTTGGATGTGGTTTGCTGTTTATTTTGGTTGTCAATAGCTCTGTGTTCTCCTAGTTCTGTGTTTTCCTGGCTCTGTCTGTCTCCTAGCCTGCATGTCTCTTAGTCTGTATGTAACCCCTAGTCTGTGTAGCTCCTGGTTTAGTCTGTCCTATGTTTAAAGTTCATGTTCTGTTCTTTTGGTTCCCTGTTTTGTGTTCATTAAAGACTTTCCTGTGCCATCACCTCTGCCACTATGCCTTTTCTTCGTCCCTCAAACAGCACACGTTAGTAGTTTAGTGTGTGGGGTTCAATTTAGACATGACTTAAGTATCTGACAGGGTGTACTATTTAGTAGTTTAGTATGCAGGGTGGGATTTAGCTGTGGATTTAGAGTGCACCATTTAGTTTATTGTGCAGATTTAGATGTAGCCATTTCAGTGGATTTTCTCCAGATATGAGTTTTTTTTTTGAGTGCAAGGTGAAAGATTAAAGCTTTCCACATCAACATTAAACAAGGATGACATTAGCATTAATAGCTGTGCATAATGTGTGTTTAATTTTGATACATTAGACACACATTAAACAGTATTTTATTTAGTATGCATGGTTCTGCACCATGAAGAATGTTATCTAGATCTATTATTTTTTTACCTGACTGCTTAATCTTTAATTTGGGAATTCTACACATTTGAATCCTTAACAATGCAAACAGCAATGTCTAACACCCCCCCCCCACACACACACACACACACACAATGTTACTAACATTGATGAACATGTAAGAAAACTCTTAGATGCGCATTACATGCATAGCCTGCCCAACTGTAAGTATGCGTAAAACACATACACATACCATCTCTCCCTTTCTCTGTCTGTCTATCTATCTCTCTCTCTCTCTCTCTCTCTCTCTCTCTCTCTATATATATATATATATATATATATATATATATATATATATTGTAAAATAGATTTTGTTATAATAAAGTGAGTTTAAAACCTCAAAACCTCTCTCCCTCTCTTTCAATCTCTCTCTCACACACTCTCACACAATTACCTGGTGTTGCTGGTATCTCCAGTTCCTCCTCGCCTCTTTTCCAGACCAAGTTTGGCAAAGATTCCTCCAAGCATTATGATGGCAACCACGCCGCAGATCACATACACAATCATGTGTGTCTGGTCTGGCTTGGGCAAATTGATAGTGTTCGCATTGGCATTGACATTAGCATTGCTGGCATCATTGCCACTGGCAGGTTTTCCTGTATTGGCCCAGGCAGGTGTGTCATAATTGGAGCAACTAGTCTGTTCCAGACTGTGACCCTTGAACTGGCAGCAGAAGCGATAGTAGCAGGAGCCACAGCAGAACAGGTACATCCCAGCACTGCAGTTAAATGGTGGATCCCACTGTCCCATCACATCATAATAACCCCAACAACGACTGCCTAAAGTTTCCACAACATCCTCTTTTGTTGCCACGGTCACCTCTGTCTGATTGGCTGAATTGGAAGAGGATGTGATGAATAGGAGCAGGACGAGATGTAAAATAACACAGAATGTCTTCTTCATTTTTTTCAGAAAAAAAAAACCTCACCCACAATTGGGCAAGCTTAACAAAGACAGCAAGTGATAGAAACCACAAAAGAGTAGGTCAAAGGTCTCAATCACAGCAGAAAAATAATTGTCTTTTGATTTATTACATGATGAAGCAGTAAAGCTAAAAACAGGTTGACTAGGAAATACAACACCCACAAACTGGTGTGGGGAGACAAAAAAGAACAGCACACCGGAGCTACTCCAGATGAGTGGAAACTCATAGCCAATGGTCGACCCTAGGGAGGGAGAGAGAGAGAGAGGGAGAGAGACTTTAGTATGAGGAATGATGAAGAAACTCTGGCCCAGATATAGGCCTGCCTCTCAATCGATGCTCAGAATTCTGGGTCTAATATGTAAACCTGTTTTTATGTTTTTTTTTTTTTTGGTAAAGATTTCCCATGTAAAAATGCACAGATAGTTTTGTAAAACTGAGACACTGTGATTTGTTTGATGCTGTTTGCTGTTTGGTGCCCTATGGCCTGTGGTGCCCTCAGGCCTGTGTTACCTTCTGCCTTTCCCTTCCAGTTATTCTATCATAGCTAATCCAGATAGAGTCCCAATTTGTACTCTGCACACAATATACAACCCTTACAATTAATAATTTCATAATAATATTTTCTTCTGTAGTGTTGAGACTTCTGTTGCCTTATTTCATATATTTCCATTTTTCCTATTGGAAAATTTGGTGGTTTCACCTACTAGAGGATTGTCATGTGTTCCGGCTGGTTCCCAAGCAAACTGTGGCATAAAATATTTAGTATAGAATACTAGTACTAATAATCTGAGGAAGGGACTACCATGATGTACACCTGACTTGCCTGCTGAACAAATAATGATTTAATTCTTTTTTAATGCCCATTAGGTAATGTTGAAGAAGCTTCATTAAAAGCAGATCTGGCCAAGACTTAATTTGTACTGATTTCTATCCAACAAGGATTCCTTTTGCTATTGGGGAACTCTAAAATGCTTCCTCTGGGCAACGTAATTTGTAAGCATAGTATTAGTCTTCATTGTTATGCTGATGATACACAGTTATATGTCTCACCAAACCAGATGAGAAAAAAAAACAGTTTACTAAAGTTGAGAAATGTGTGCAGGACATCCGAGACTAGATGTTAATTAATTGTAAAAATTAATCTGCTTAATCCTAATAAGACAGAAGTTCTAGTCATAGGACCACAAGCAGCTAGAAGTAAGCTTTTTGATCAGACTGTAACTTTAAATGGCCTTTCTGTTCCGTCAAGTGCAACAGTGAAAGACCTCAGTGTGATTATAGATCTGGTCTTTCATTTGAACCGAATGTAGATAATATTACCAGGATAGCATTCGTTCACCTCAGAAATATTGCAAAGATATTGCCGTACATATTGTCACTAAATGATGCAGAAAAACTAGTTCATGCTTTTATCAACTCTAGGTTGGACTATTGTAACGCCTTACTGTCTGGATGTCTGGTTGTAACTAGGTGCATAAACAAGCTTCAGTTAGTCTAGAATGCAGCAGCGAGAGTCTTCACTAGAATCAGAAGATCCGGGTACATCACCCCTATCTTATCCACACTGCACTAGCTCCCTATGAAATCGATTTTAAAATACTACTTTTGATGTATAAAGCATTCAATCAAAGGATGCAGGCTGCTTGTCAGTACCACATATTATGAAATACTGCCCTCTGAACCTATCTGACTTGTCCTGGTGTCCCGCTTCTGATTGAAGAACTCATCACATGCATGCCCCATGTAGTCCACTTGGGATGTGTGTGGTGACTGGGGATAGTTCCAATTTTCCACAAAGACGGGCCTGGCCTTGGCTGATGCTGACAGCTGTTTTATTTTCACCCAGAGTCGCATTAATTTTTCTTGATCTTGTATTGATGATGGAAGTGTTGAATAACTGCATAAAGCCTTCTCCAGCACATCCCAAAGATTCTCAGTGGGTTAAGGTATGGACTCTGTGGTGGCCGATCCATGTCTCCTGCTCTCTGAACCATTCTTTCACAATTTGAACTCAATGAATCCTGACATTGTCATATGCCCATGCCATCAGGTAAAACAAAATCCACTAATGAAAACCTGGTCATTCAGTGCATTCTAGTCCTTAGCTGACTCATCATGTTACTGATCATGAAATAGCTGGGGTTAGGGTTAAGGTTAGGACTATTAAACAATGTAAATTTTGGCATGTCATACTTGTACAGTGCAGCTAATGTTTAATGGTTTGATACATTTTTATTAATTTAGTATTTTTTGAGTTAAACTCATACCCTCAATACTTGATTAATATCAGCTCTGGAAAAAAAAAAATAAAAGACCTCTGCAATTTACTCCAGAAATCTTCTGGAATGTCATCAAGATGAAGATGGTCACAAACCATCAAGCAAAGCTGAGTTGTTTGCTTTTTTGCCAAAAGAGTTACCCAACAGGAATGTGAAAAACTGTTTATTTCTTAATGTTATTTAGGGAAAACATTAACACAATTTGTTTACAAATTATTTGCATTTTGCTCTGCATATATGGCATGATCTTGTGTTATTTTGATGTGCTGTGATGTGATTTCCTTTACATATACACTCTAAATAACAATAGTTATATTTTAAATAGTTCAGTGTTAACCCAGTGTCATGTAGTCAATGTGACTCCAAAGTCAATTTAACAAATCAATTCTAACAAAAAAAAGTAATAATAATAAACTCATACCAATGGTGTCCTACAATGTATAACATTGCCATATTAAGACTGCCATAATGTTTTAACAGCCAAAAATTCTTAGCTGTGATGCTAAATCTTTGTTGTGAGAGGATGGACAGAAAGGGCTCGGGGAAATAAAGAAGGTTCCAACAGTCATAGGAATAAGTTTTAAGAATTCTAATTAATTTTATTAAGACTTTAGCTTTTCTAAAATAATTTAGGGACCCATAAGATTTATATTTAGAGCATTTGGCATTTATCCTTATTCTGTGCAACTTATGTCTATTTATAGAACTGAGCAGTTAACGCTTACAGCCATGCTCAGGGCCCAGGATATGCAGTGCTGAGATTTCAACTCATGACCTTGTAGGCAGAAATCTAATGTCCTTCAATCATTGTTCCTGCAATATACCATAGGGAACCTTCCAATGTAACCGAAATGTAGGAGTTCATTAGTTGCTCGAAAAAAGACAGCAAATCTGCTGTTCCAGATGTGATCCCTGCAGGTATTTTTTAAAGTACATCATTCAAAGCTTGTGTGTCACATACATGCCTTTCTCTTTTAAATCTAGGAACAGCTGAACAATTCTCTGATAGTTTATGAATATCCCTTTCACAAACATGTAAAGTGTATTCTATAAAGCACATAAATGCACATGGTCTGGTTACCATTATGAATGCCCAATTAAAAGAAGAGCCAATACCAGAGTGCATACAACTTCAAAGTGCTTTGAATTAAATTCTATAAACAGCCTGAGGAAATTCAACATCAGCTTCAACAACTGGCAAGAATCTGAGAAGTAGTCAGTTCAAGAAGGAGCCATGTTACATGAACCTCCACTGTCTCATAAGCTGTTTTATGAGAACCAGAAACTTAACAAGGTCCAATCTTCAAATGCAACCACCACTCACAACTGTACATGGTGCTCCATATCCACAGATCAACATGTGACCCACCAAAGTTGAGGCTATGGATGGCAGTCATAGTTAACTGAGGAACCACAGTTGAGGAGGAGGAGGATGGTGTGGTGTGTGTCTCACTCACTCACTCACTCACTCACTCACTCACTCACTCACTCATCTATTACCACTACTATTCCTGCAGTCAGGGTCGTGGGGACCTGGTGCTTATCCCAGGAGACTTAAGGAACAAGGCCAATACATTCACTCATTCACACACTATGGGCAATTTGTGAATGCCATTTAGCCTAATCTGCATGTCTTTGGACTGTGGGAGAAAACCGGAGTAACCGAAGATGGGGAAAACATGCAAACTCCATGCACACAGAGAAGGGAATCGAGTGTGTTACCTGTAAATGTCCATATATCTAGATATCCAGTGACACCAAAAGGGAGATGTATCTACTTTAATTACCCCTGAACTAGGATGTCTCTGTTGGGATATCAGGACTCATAACAAGCTGAGACATCTGTGTGACCACTCTAATATGTAACAGTAAGGAAGCTGTCCTTTGTCATTCAAGTGTCATTTCACTCCAAATACTTTAGCTGTGACTAGAATAAGAAAAACACACACACACACACACACACACACACACACACACACACACACACACACACACACAGCGAGAGAGAGAGAGAGAGAGAGAGAGAGAGAGAGAGAGAGATTTATAAAAATATCAATAAACCACATACACATGACAAAAAAATAATTTAACGTGTGTATGTTTGTGTGTTCACGCTTGTCTGTGGTATGACCAATTATCAATTGAAAGAAAATATAAAATTTATACAACTAGGAATAAAATTAATTTACATGACAAATAACTGCCCGAATATGTGAGTGTATATATGTTGATTACAGTTTCCGCACAGAATCAGAGCCTGTGTGTGTGTTTGTGTGTGTGTGTATGTCTGTGTAAATGATAATTGGCCTAATTAGACTAAAGGGGTCACATGTGTCTTAGTGTTTATAGGTTTATGTTTCAGTTGTCCATTACCCCCCCCCCCTCCCCTTTACACAAAAGCAGAGACACAGACACAGACACACACACACACACACACACACACACACACACACACCCTGCATACTCTACCATCACATATGCACACATTACCCTACACAGTCAGTGTTCATATGTCAAGTGTCCATTTTTATGTGTGTGTGATAGAGTGTCTCACTGTTGAGTTAAAAGAGGTAGCTACAAATCCTGCTTCTCCCTTCTCTCTCTCTCTCTCTCGCTCTCTCTCTGGCTCTCTCTCTCACACACACATATGCACACACAGACACAGACGCGCACACACACACACACACACACACACAAACACACACAAACCCTTACCCGGTGCTTGTGGAAAACAAGCATACTGTATAGTGATATATGTATACTGGGTTATAGATATATCGTTATAGGTATGTGTTTTCTCTGTTGACTGTGCTCTCTTGCTTTATTTTTCCTCTTCACTCATCAGACGATCCCTCCATCCGGAGACGCTGTGTTCTTGTTCACTGCTCAGAAACGAATGACGGCATTCTCACATGTATTCTCTCTCACTCTCCTCACTCTCCCTCCCTTTTTATCATGAGCAAATGAGCACACCTCACTCCCTCTGCCCCCCGCCTCCTTTTGTCCTAGACGCCTTCCAATTCAATCACTAGTGTTTTTCTCTGGTTAACCACCTCCTTTTCTCCCTTTTGTCTCCTTTACAATTCTGTAACCCCTTTTCCTTATTCTCTTCTCCCTCCGTTCTCTCTGTTGCTCTTATGCTTCCCCCCTCCATGTTTATTTCAATCCTCTCTTTTTCCTCAGCTCACATGTCTGTTTGTGTGTGTGTGTGTGTGTGTGTGTGTGTGTGTGTGTGTCTGGCAAAAGAGGGATAGAGATACTGTGGGGGGTATAGGAAGTAAAAATGTATAGCAAGGCAACAGAGAAAGGCACACATACCAGAGACAAAATGATTTATTAATAGTTATTAATAGTTAATAGTTATGGTTTGCTCATGGCTCTTTAATTAGCAGTTTCATAATTACATATATTTAATTGAGCCATATGTAATGCTTTGTTTTATATAAAGAGCCATGAGGCCAAGATAAAAGACTTTTATAATGTGGAGTTTTAAATTGAAATGACAAATTTTACATATGCAAATTATCTTGCGCTTCTGGTTAGATGCTAACTGTATTTCGTTGCCTCGTACAATAACGTGTAGTGACAATAAAGTTGAATCTAATCTAATCTAATCTAATCTAATCTATAGCTATTCTCTAAATATAAATAAGCATAAAAATAGGCAATGTGGTGATGTATAAATGTACAGATAAACCTTAGATTACGAACATAATTAATTCCGGAAGTGTGCTTGTAATCCAAAGCACTCGTATCTTAAAATTAATTTCCCCCATAAGAAATAATGGAAACTTAGAAGATTCGTTACACAACCCAACAAAAAAATTAATGTAAAAATTATTCAAAATAAAAGTAAAAATAAAACAAATTAACCTCCAATTTACCTTTGAAAAGCATCGTAGCTGGTGTGAAATGAGATAGGAAAGGAGGAGGGGGGTTACTGTGTAGGATGATTTTTTCACTCTCTCACACACACACACACACACACACACACACACACACACATAACAGAGTCACACACTCTCTTCTGTTAGTGTGTGTGTGTGTGTGTGTGTGTGTGTGTGTGTGTGTGTGTGTGTGTGTGTGTGTGTGTGTGTGAGTGAAAGTCATCCTACACAATAGCCCCCTCCTCCTCCTCTTCACCTCTCACATGTAGCTTTGTTCGACTTTAACAAGGATCCTCTCCAATATCACTTACCCTTTACTCCTTTTGAGGATTTCGTAGAAATGTGACGTTGCAATGTCGTTAAACAGATTCATCTCCCACACTGCTATAGACAAGCCATTGTTGCAGTGCAGTTACTAAAGAACAGTCACTACACTTTAGGATATAAAATAAAATGCTTTACGCGCACGCACACACATAGTCACAGTGTTATAGTAAATAGTACATGCGTGCATGTATGTTGACTATACAAGTGATGCACGCACACTAAGACATGGGAGACGCTTACCCACAATCCCGCACCTGGAGAGAGAGTATTTCAAGACCTCGCTTGTTTACCAAATTTAAATGTATTAAATATTTTTGCTTATCTTGCAAAACATTTACAGGCCAAGTTACTCGCAATTCAAGGTTCCACTTTATAGTTTTATACATTTATGAGCAAGCTGGATGAAAAAAAGAAAACATTAAGAGAAACCAGATTCACCTTTTTTTTTTTTTGGTCAAGTAGAAGTACTATGTACATACTTTAAAATGTACCTTAAGTACAAAAGTACAATTAGTCCACAAAGAAAATGTGGAGTATTTTAAACACAATTGAAGTTAATTCTGTTGATAACATGCATATACATGTCTAGTAGAGATTTGTTTTCTGCAGAATTCTAAAATGTTCCTCATTTTGACCAGAACAAACGTATTAATTAATAATAAATAAAGAAATCTACGGTTTATTGTTTGTTGGTTTATACATGGCTGAACAGAGAGGAGTGACACTGCATAGGTTTTTAGACAAATGACAGCTAGAATTTTGACATTTTTTAAGTTTATGTCAAATATGAGTATTTTGTTTTATATTTAACATTTTGCAATGCCATTTTCCTATTTCTAGTATGTGGTTTAAAAGCAGTGATAAATTGAGTTCTACATAACATATCTGAAAACCAATATACAGTTGAAATTTACATACATCTTAGCTAAATACGCTTTAACTAAATTTTTCACAATTCCTGACATATAATCCTAGTAAACATTCCCTTTCTTACTGTAGGTCGGTTAGCATCACTACTTTATTTTAGGTGAAATGTCAGAATAATAGTAGAGAGAATTATTTATCTCAAATTGAAATATTTTATCACAAACCCAGTGTACCAGTTTACTTAGTTATTATTTATTAGCATTGCCTTTAAATTGTTTAATTCGGGTCAGAGTTTCAGGTCACCTTCCAATCACACACTACATATGGTACACTTGCACATTTTGCATACCACAGAACTGTGAACCAGGTCTGTCTTCGTGGAAAAGTGGAACTATCCCCTGTCACCACACGTATACCAGACAGACCATATGGGTCATCCATGCAACTAGATCTCCAACCAGAAGCGGGACACCAGGATGAGTCAGACAGGTCCAGAGGGCAGAGGGGGTTTGAATCACTGGCAGCTCAGGAGCAACATGTATAACTCAACAGAGAGACAGAGAGAACAGGAGCTAGAGAGAGAGAGGAGAAGAGAGAGAACAGGAGAGAGCAGAAGAGTAGGAGAGATAACAGTTAGGTATGGTCACTGTCACACAATATATAAGGTGTATGTATATTTAGAGCAAGATGGAGGTCAGATGGAGTACTTATCTTACTAAATAACTGTCCTGGCACACCTATTACATTTAAATCTGATGAGGTAGCTCACTGGATAAATGGTTATATTGACAGTAATCCTTGCTAACATAACATAACATAACATAACATAACATAACATAATACTCAGAAGAAAGTTTTACTTTCAATTTTATCTGAAACTGTTTTGGACCTTAAATGTCTCTATCCAACAGATAATATAATAGTAGGTGGGGATTTTAATATTACACCAGATGATTGAATCTATTCCCTACACTGTAAAAAAAAAGTTCTAATTTTACAGAAAATAACTTAAAATTTTTATAGTACTTTTCCTTTAAAAAAAAAAACTACAAACAAATCTCTGTAAAATTACAGACCTTATTTGTAAATTTTCAAGTCAACGTTTTTTTTAAGGATTATTTCATTACTGAAAAATGAAACATTTTTCCAATTTTTTAACAGTAAAAATACCATTTTATTTTTACTGTGTTTTTTCTGTTTTTTTTTTATTACGTACAACTTTATGTAAAATTACAATAATACATTGTAATTAAATACGAATCTCATAAGATAAAGGTTAATGTCCATACTAAAAATGTAATGTTTTTCTCTGTAATTTTGAGGTAAATCATATTAATTTTATAATACTTTGACATTCACGTTTTAGATTCAAATTTAGCATTTTCTCATGACATTTTAAAAGATTATCCCCAGGAAGTGGCACAGCTGAGGCAGCAGAAGTCGCATACTTACATGTAGGCTATAGTATCTGTTTTATGCCTTCAAAGAATGTGAAGAGACTGTAGGAGACGGAGACTCAGTGCAGCACACATGCACACATTGTAAACGGCAAATTTTTTTTTTTGTTTTGATGACATTTCTTCTGAAATATCACCATGGAAATCTAGCCATCAGCTTTCTTAATGCAGGTCTGAATATTCTGATTAAAAATAGTGTATTTGCTCTGTAGCTGTTTTAAAGCAGCGCTTTACGTTTGAAATGACGTTTTGATATTTTGCTTGTATGAGGGGAACTATGGTGTTATTTTTGTACAAAAAACGTTAGCGAAAACTCCGCGGGCTTTCCGCGTTAACTGTCACAGCCAATCAGAAGCTGGAGGCGGGAACATTCTAATCTTGGTTCTGATTGGCTGATCAGCAACCGGAGGCAGAGATATTCTAATTACCTTTTTATTATTGGCGCATTTAAATGAGCGCGCGGGTGTGGGCGGGACCTTGAGCGAAATAGCTTAGGTATCAGACACAGGTGTCACATGATGTGAACCAGCCAATCAGAAACAGGTGTCCTTCAAATGTTTAGCGCGCGCGCAGTCTGTAGCTGGTAAACGGTTTCTGTGTAAATTCAGAGGAGTGAAGACACGTTGGTGAGCTACAGGTGAGGAGGAAAGCAGTCTCTGAGGGACAGAGGAGAAGATTCTGAAATGTCATCGTGTTTCAGTGGGAGAAAAAATACCTGCAAGCTCAAGAGACAATGTGGGTAAGAGATGTTTTATTGTCATTTTAATTCTTATTGTTGTTGCTGTAAACAAAGGTCATTTATTACTCATTTATCAATACTGCCATGTTATTAACCTCTCAATAACAGCTGCTTTTACTCCCCAGAATGTAAACTTCCACAAACATTGTGTATTTGTACTTTTAAACGACTCATTCCATTCAGTAAATTAATTTCAATACTTATATAAGACTGTATATGAATGTATATTCGTGTAAATATTCTCACATATATAATACAATATATACATTTACACTTCTTGTTCTAATTCCATAGAGATCAATATGTTGAAAACTTCCATCTATATGTAGCTGCCTGCTTCTGTGTGATATTTACATTAACATTTTCCAGCTCTGATTACTGCCAGTGATAATGAAACTTGCTTACATTTTTAGATCAAACCTTTACCATGGGAGGAGAGGCACCCGGTAGGGAGACAAGTCCATCACTAGTAAGTATGGAGTGCAACATAAGACTACTTTGAATCTTTTCATGGTGATTTAAAAGTTAACTCCTTTAAACCTGGATCATTTTGAGTCCAAGTTTTCACTGTGTAGAGATCCTTTCTGTATTGTCTCACTACTTGACTTGACTTGACTTGAAGAGTCTGTCAGTGCTGAAAATAATGTATAATGATACTGGACTGATTACAATTATGTTCTCTCATTAAAAAAAGGGCCCCATTGGAAAGTTCTAGAGTTTTTCTTTAACATATCTAGTATTAAATATGATTTAGAGTATTTTGTTAAGCTGTTTCTCAGGGAACAGAAAAAAAAGTATAACTTTTTCTTTTGAATCTAATATCCTAATGTGTTCTTTTCTTCTCTCTTCCAATTCACCCTAATGCACCAAGGATCCAGTTGTTTACTGCCTGTTTGGAAGAGGATCTTTCTTGGATACACTGGACTGATCATTTTGCTATTTTGGTATGTTTTAGATTTGACTTGCACTAACGCATTAGGATACTGAACTAAAAGGTGAAGTTATTTGTACACATACATTATATAAGAACTATAGAGTAAAAAAAGGAACCACATTGTACTTTATTTGTAATAAAGTTTCCAATCCAACTTTAATTGGAACATTGGGAATCTTGTTTGAAATTGTTAATTTCTTCATAGGTTTTTAGTCAAGGATATTTCACAGCAATGTTTGTGAGAGAGAACATTCCACTGTTATAGCACAATAGTCTAAATATTTCATTTGGTTTTCATTTTAGGATTTAAGTGTAATGCTATAAAACGTCTTTTTATTGTATTTTGCATCATACTTGTACTATACTGTGTCACAGTACTACAGGCTATTTTACAAATATTATAATCTTGAGTATGTGTTAACACTTCATAGGAATTTATGAAAAGTTTGTGAAATAACAGGGTTTTTTGTGTTATTGCTTATTTGAAGGTGTTTGATTTTGAATTTAGGAAAAATCTGTAAAATAACAGTGTTTCTCTGCTAATTGTCTAATGCTTTTGCTTTATTGAATGTGTTCGATTGTAATAATTGTTGAAAAAACTGTAAAATAAAAACATTTTGCTGCAATACATAGAGTGCTGTTTTAATGAAGGTGTTAAATCGTATAAATTTTGGAAAAATCTGTAAAATAACAGTGTTTCACTGCTAAACGTATAGTGCTGTTACTTTATTGAAGGTCTTCAATCATATAAATTTAGCAAAAATCTTTAAAATAACGGTGTTTAAACTTCTAGTGCTGTTGCTTTAAAGAAGATGTTTAATCGTATAAATCTAGGAAAAATCTGTAAAATAATGGTTTTTATCTGCTAAACTTCTAGTGCTGTTGCTTTAATGAAGATGTTTAATCATATAAATCTGAGAAAAATCTGTAAAATAACAGTTTTTATCCGCTAAAATTATAGTGCTCTTGCTTTATTGAAGGTCTATAACCATATACATTTTGGAAAAATCTATAAAATAACGGTTTTTCTCTGTCAAAGATTAAATAACAATTTAATTTTTTTTTGTAAATTTAATGTTTTTGCACATAATATGAACTAGAGTATTTTACCTTAATTTTACAGTTTTTGTTTGGCAGCCATTGCTGCCAGTCATTTGACCGTTTTTTTTTTTTTTTTTTTACAATTTTTTTTTTACAGTGTAGTAAATACAAAGACTAAAAAATTATACACTGTAAAAAGTAATAAGTTAACATTACTTAGAAAAGCTATGGCCTCAAATTTTTCAAGCAAATTAGGTCAAATTTCTTTTCCTTGATACTACTTACCTCAACTTTGTAGAGTTAACTTATGTATTTGTAGAGGTTACCATAAAACTTGAGTACAAGTAACTAAATTTCAAAAGTTCTTATTTTTAAGTTGAGCTTTATAAGCATAACTCAAACAAAACAGTTCTTTTAACAGGAATCTGATTGCCTTAAATTTCTGAGGCATGGTGTACTCAAAATTCCAAGTTGAGAATACAAAGACACACAACAGATTTGGCACAACACTACGTTTATTTGCTCCATAAAACAAGATTAATTTCAGACATCACTTAAGGCATGCCTGTCAACATGGCCTGCCAAAACCATTTTAGACAAAAAGCACACACTGCACTCAAAATGAAGGACAATAGGACAATAATCTTTACAAAGTGGTCAAAAGCAGAGCGTGCAAACACTGAACAGTCTGTAAGTTTAGTACAGCTTTCCTAACACAGTTCTCTTTAAAGTTGTCTTCTAATAAAACTTTAACATTAAGTTAACTTGACTTTTTTTTTGTTATTTATTTTTTACAACATTCTTTTAAATATGGATAACTTTCCTTTTCAACAACTGGAAAACACTAATTTAATCAGCGTGGTTTCTGAACAATTTACTAATGAAAACAGTTTAATTTACTCAAACTAAAATCAATAATGGTTAACCATAGGGGAAAAAATTGCACAATGGCAATGACCGATTACTGCATCAAGCAATTTTTTAGTGATTGGATTTTAGGTTTGAGTGACTTATGGCCAAGACAAAATCAATCTCTGTATGAAATCAAATGTGCGGGATGTGAGCTGCGGAATACACTAAGTTTAAAGTGTAAATCAGTCCAAAGAGCAGACACATTGCTTGTGGAAGATTTTCCCACGTTATCCACAACCACAATATCTTCCAAAATGATATCTGTTGTTGTGGCATCAAGATGCAGGGAGTAGGGCAGTGTTATGGTCGCAGAGTGCTTGGGAATCTCCGTCAGAATTCCAATTGTAATGTCAGACATGTCTTCATTGTCGTCACAGTCCTAAAAACAGGGCATATAGCAAAAGTAATGAAATCAAAGTAAGTCACAAAGTCACATATTTAAGATCAGATACTCACATTAAAATGTGAGACAAAATTATAAACAGAATAATATGTCTAAATTTACTGGCCTTTTTAATAAGAATACAGGAGTGAATGCAGGAAGGAATACCATCATTCAAACCACTGAATGAAAAGACAATTAAACTGAAGGCCAGCTATATAAATTAAGATCTATTCTAAAATTTACAATTTGATATTTAATAAATTATTAAAATACATAATTATGGAAAATATATATTTTTAATCGCCTATAAATGTCAAATATAAAAATCAAATTTTCCTTAACTTAAAAAAATTGTAAGAGAAACTTTGGGTAACCTCATTCCAGTAATTCAACTTGTTAATAAATACACAATTTATAAACCATAATCATCAGAATTATTAAATTGTTGGGTCAGTGTGTACTGAGCTTCTGTGGATTCTAAAATTTACATGGTTACCATTGGAATGGACGAGATGAAAAGTTTCCTCATCATAAAATGCCTTGTATTGTTTTTAATCACTCTATATCACAACCCGTGATTTACAAATGGAAAATACACATGTAATAAATTTTTGTTTTTTGTTTTTTAATTTTTGTTTTCACAACTGGGGAGGGGTGAATTATTTGCATTGGAATGTTGTCTGACATTGTGAAGCACACACAGAAACACTAAAACAACAACAACCCAGGATAAATAGGAATAAGAGGCCCTGATTATACTGCATAAATATTATTCAGTACAACAAAATTTCCCTGCACTCTGGAAAACCTTATGTATGCGGTTGAGTGCTGATTAGACTATGTAGGAAATTAAAGAGGAGGAAGTAAACAACAATTTTTATTTAGACTATAAAAATAATCCTACATTTATTTTTAGTCGTGCCAGCTGCCACTTTTTAGTTAGAAGTTTTCAATACAAATCTTATAATGCCCTCAAACATTTCCCTTCTTAATATTTTAACTTTTTATTTAAATTTTTTAAACCATGAAACTGTTTATTTTACTGTTTTAGCTATTACTGTTTCATTTCAAAATAACATTAAAAACAAGAACAATAAAACTTTTTTTTTGCATTATTGATTAAATGTGGGCTAAAATAACCGTTGTCCTCAAAAACTTAATAGATGTCCATACAGTATGCTGGAGAAACTCCCAGGTGGAAAGACACTGCTTTGTGTAGTTTAAAGACAAGAAAACCATTAAAACAAACATCAACAGCCTCTACAAAAGAGTCTGAAACACAGAGTACAGGATGCGTCACACAGCTGCAATATATTATACTATAAGCGTATTATACCAAAAAATACCAGTTACAAATACCCAAAATAAAATACCTCCACTGTTTTAACCATTACAGAGAGAGACATCACAGCCAGCGGCAGTTTTTAGAAATTATTTACAAGATGAAGCTGCGTTGGGCCAGGGGTTATGCGTAGAGGGCCTAAAATTGCGTAGAATTTCCTGAAGCTCAAAAAATATAATATATATGTGGCAATGTGATGGGCCCTCCTTATTGGTTTATCGGTAAGTGACTCATCACGCATGATGGCCTATCAGAATGGTTCCTGATTGTATTTAAGGCGGGAGTTATCTTACCTGGCGTACGCCATGACTAGGACCGCCCTTACGGTGTGCGCATGAGCAGAAGGTGTGTGTCGCACCATGGCCAATTGATATCTGGTTGAGTCAGACTGTCCACTCTTTATCAGTCGTGGAACTCGTTCTGCGCACGCGCCTTTGTGCCTGACCTTTTGTGAGCTGTGAGTAGTGGTACAACTTGCGTGATAAAACGATTCATCCGGGTAAGGTGTCTGATGCGCTGCCGGTGAACTGTTCAAAGGGGGAAGTATTTGTCTTCCGCATTGACGGCGGACGGCGCTGCTGTTTTTCTCTTCCAGTTTTTGTTTCGTTTTCTTTTTTTTTCTTTGTGGATCTGCTCCGGGTTATTGGTTACATTGTGCCTGTGGAGTGGGATCATGGATAGCTTACTGTAGCATTGGTTTGGAGCTGCCCTGCTACTACGGCTATCTGCATCTGTAATCCTTACGGATATTGTGTTGTGACGTAGCTTTTGGAGAACTCTGAATTTGATCTGATTGCTGCAGTGAGCATCTAGCTCGAAATTTCCTTATTTCTGTTTTTTGGTTTAATTGTTATTTTTGCCTTTTCCCTGTTTTATGTTTTCTTGTGTATGGAGGTACAGAGAACTTTTGCTCTTTCATTGGTTTTGTTTGTTTTATATTGTGGATGTGTGATTTGTTATTTAATGTAATTCTGTCCATCTTAGGCACTGGGAGGCCGGGAGGTTAGCTATTTAGCTGGAGCACTGGTGTTATTATAGCAGTGTGGAGTGCAGTGTTGACTGGATTCACGTTTCACCTTGTGTGTGTGTGTGGGTGATGCACGAGTGCACCCGTACTACCGGTACTTCATCTAGCCTGTCCCAGCCATTGTGAAGTTTGTGCCTGTAATTTGGTTTGTTTCTTGTGTCGTGAGTATTGTTTTTTTTATTATTTGTTTTGTGTTAGGATACAGAGTGCCCGCTTGATCTAAATTTAGCATTGTATGCTAATGAGTTTTTTAAAATTATTTTATTGTGAATTAAAAATAAAGTTTTGTACATTTGTCCACACATCTCTCTGGGTTACTTGGCCTACCAACCTGTGTGTCTCATTTGGGTTATTTCCCCGGTTAACCTCGGGGTGGCGTAATCGGTTTTAAAATATTTTCACCACTGTGCCACACCATTAAAAAAAAAAAGATAATGAGCTAAAATGGTAACCAATTTTAACTACCTAAACCTTGCTGGTGGCCCAGCATATAAATCATGCTGGCCTATGCTGGATTTTTCAGCAGGCGTGCTGGTCTTACATCAGTTATGCTGGTTCACCAGCTAAACCAGCACCAGACCAGCACTAACTAGCAAGACCAATGCTGGTGGTAAGGTTTCACCAGCGCAGATCTGCTGGTCTTCCATCAGTTATGCTGGTTCACCAGCTAAACCAGCATCAGAGCAGCACTAACCAGTATTAACCGGCATAGACCAGCATATAAATCATGCTGGTCTATGCTGTTCTTTTCAGCAGGGGTGTTGACCATACATTTAAGGTAGTTTAAGTGCAGTGCATGTGTCAATTCAAATAGAAGGCATGTGGCCTGGGGCAGGTTAGTCAGATTATCCAAAACAACAATTCCCTCCAAAATAATTCCCACAGAGGATGGGTTGAGTGGATGCTGTGCTACATCTTCTTGTTCAAAGCAGAGGATTCTAATTGGCACATGACTGTACGAGTTCTCATCATCAGTAGCCTAGACATAATACAACATGAAAGTATTACTTATTAAATACATACCCATGTCAAATATAATTATATTTTGGTAATATGAACCTTTGTTACTCTCACAAAACAATTATCCACATGTAGAAACATATACAAAGACATATGTTTTAGCAACCAGCAACCTACAAAGCATCATCTTCTTAAGGTAAAATGAAAACTGACTACTGAAAATTGACTCACTGTTTAGATTTAAAAACTGGGATATTCATTTACTAAACACACTGTATTTTAAACAGTTTTAAATACTATGCCAGTATGAACTGTAATTTTGTTTTTATCCTAGCCTGCTTCATTTCCCTTTTTAAAGCACAGAATTAACAAGAAAGAACACAAGTAATCAAACAATATAATGTAATATTACTTACAAAGCAGGCTTTGAAGAAATCAGCTGGGCTATTGTCCAAAAGTACTGGAAGACCTCTCAGGACAAGACATCTGGGCCAGTATTCACAAAGCTTCTTAAGCCTAAAAGTTGCTCCTAGTGACGAAATTCTAAGAAAAATCTTAGAATTATGGCATTTTCTTAGAATTTCTCCTTAAATTTAGGATTAAATCTTAGTAAAGATAAAAATGTTTCACAAAACATCTTAGCCCTAAAAACAGCTCCTAAGGTAAAATTGGTTAAGAGTAGATAGTGTAGAAGAAATTTTTATCTGATTTTATGTGGCATACCCTACTTTTAAGAAATAAAAAGATACTTCAGCTTGCAATAATGGGAGGCTTGCGTGAGAAGCCGAGCATATAGGCCCCTTGGAATGTGCCTGTGTAAGCAATCCGATCTATACATTGAGGCACCCAGAACTGGGAACCTTAATGAAACCCAGATGTTTTATGTAAAGTAAGCGCGGGAAAACTGGCCGCCTTTGTCTAGGATCAGTATTTAAGCAAGAAGCCGTCGGGAGTCGTGGTGTGTTCTGCAGACCTCCCGACTTTATTGATCAACCAATAAAGTTGTAACCTTCTGAAATCAAAGCCTGAGTCGTCAATTAATTTCCACGACATTTTGGCGTCACGAACAGGATGGAAAAGGGGCAAAGGTGACTGATCAGCATGGGCTTCCTTGGCGGGCAGCACAAACAGGTGGCCACTTACGAAGGTAAGCAACTTTTGCTTATATGCTTAGTTTGTGTTGTTTGCTGAGGATCACCCATGGTGGTAAGAATACCTGATAAAGACCTCTCCAAATTAAGCAATTTTTGAATGGGCTTTGTTTTCAGAAGGAAAATGCATGCATCAGTTTACTAACCGTTGAATGGTAGTATTTGAATAGTAACTGGTAAAATAAGCATTGCATTGGTCTGTTTTGCTGTCAAGAGGGCTTTGATAGATGGTAGTAATAACAGACAGGTATGAGGAAGCGCATTTGAAGGTCTATCTGTGTTGCTAAGAGGGCTTTGATAGATAGCAATGCATACCGTTCGATAGACGCTGTATTGATTTGTACTCATTGTCAAGTGGGCCTAGACGGATGGCAGTGGAGTAAGTTAATAAGGAATTGCGCTTAATTAGTAATACTACCTGCGTGAGGGTCCGCAGTAGTTAATATAAATATATCCCCTTTTATGAGGAACGTACTTAGGTATGTCAAAAGAATTGTGTAGCCACCTAAACTGTATAGTATGAGCTTGTGGCTTGTTATTCATATCTTTTTATGTGGAATGTACAGTTGTACGTCAATGGTTTTGTGTGCTGCTGATTAATGGATCGTATGGGATTAAAGCAGCAATTTTTTATATCTTTTTCTATGAGGAGCACAGCTTGGGTGCCATTAAGTTGTAAGCAATTGCATTGTTTGTTTTTAAATGATGTTGTACTGTCCAATACTGTTTGATATTGTCTGAGTGAATGAGAGCTCTATGTGTCTGTGTGTGTGTGTGTCTGAGTGGAAGTGAGAGAGAGAATCTGGCTGAGTGATACCATAAGCTCCGTGTCCAGGAAACCGGCCTGAAACCCCCGAGGGAGTTGCAATCTGCCAGAGGGGGGTCGGCTGCTGCCAGACCAGAGACGTGTGTGTGAATGAGCCCTTATAGGACTAGATAAATTAATAGATTAAGTTGAAATAAAGGGACAAGTTTATGAGCCCTTCTAAGAAAATAGATAAATAGGTAGATAAATAAAATAAAAGGGACAAGTATGCTTGAATGAGCCCTGATTAGGACCGGGGACAAAGTATGCGTGAATTAGCCCTAATTTCCAGGAAATAAGGGACACAGGATGAACGTATAAGCCTAGAAATAAAGAGACCGTGTGGAGTGGTGAATGTGTGGGTGAATGTGTGTGAACCCAATATTAATACTGTGGCATTAATCGGTTCTTGCAAGATAATATTCACTGTGTATAAAAAGACTGTGCTTTTTGGCAAGTACTAACAGAACAGTAGTAAAATATGGTATATTAAAGAGTGGCTATCATTGCTAAGTCTTGTTAATGAAGGTGGATGTTTAGATGATTATATAATATTGTATGTTGCTGTAAGTAAATTTAGTTACTAAATAAGTGCATAAGCATAAAGTAGTAAGGAATATCTTGGTTTTTGGTGACAGAGGCTATAAGGCATAATGGCAGCCTCTCCTGTCGAGATATCGGTATTAACCCATCCCTTGTGTGGAGATCTCATAACTAAGATCTCAAATAAATGGCAAAAGAGAACTAAAGATAAGATTACAAAATGGCCAAAGGAGGGGACATTTGATTAGGCTTTGTGTGGGGAAATGGAAACTTTGGTAAAAATTATAAAACTGCGGCTAGAGAGAAAAAGCGTGTCTAGAGTGAGTTGAAAAGACAGCAGGAGAGGTGGGGGGGGTCCTGGCTCTGTTTAAGAAAGAAGGGGATGAGTTTGTAAGAAGGAAAAAGCAGGTGAGGAGAAAGTTAAGGAAAGTTAGGAAAGTGAGGCACAGAGTAACAGGGGGGAAGCGTTAGTTACACCTCCCCCATATGTGCAGACAGAAGGTCAATTCCCAATGCTTAAGGGAATGGTTGAAGTTTCGGGAGAAATGCAGATGGAAGGGTGTAGATTGTGATGAAGGTTATAGGAAGCCGTGTGTGAAGTCTAGAAAGAGACAGGATAAGTGGATAGAGAGAGAGGAAAGCACACCGTTAGATTGTTATAAGGAAGTAGGAGCAGATCTACAAAAAGTGGAGAAAGTGGTATGGGAAGGAAGATGATAGAGGGAGAAGAGGGGGTGCATGTAAGTGGAGAGAAGTGAACAGAAGCACTGAAACACCAGGACAGTCAACAGGTCAGATAGATGCAACAGGACTGGATGTAGGCCATTGTACAGTAGAGAGGATGGGGGTGAGAAGGAGCTGTCATGTAACAGGGGTAGTTGGAAACATGGAAGGAACACTGGGAAACTTAGGAACTTAGCTCCACTATTCCCAATTTTAATTAAAGGGGCATGGGGACAATATATACCATGGGCAACTCAAGATCTCGAGGGACTTGTCAACCGCCTCCCTAGCATTCACGAGGGTGCAGGGAAATGGAGTAAGGTCTTGGACGAGGAGACCTCAGGCAAGCTGTTGTCGGTTGGAGATATGAAAGCTCTTCTGGCAAAAACCGTGGGGGAGGAAAGATGGAGAACGTACTCCGTGCTTCTGATTTGAACAAGGTTGTAGATACAAACCATATGGATGGAATTATCCTTGATGCTTGCCGCCCTGCCGTGTGGAAGGCCTTGTGTGCAGAGTACCCAGCTAGAGTTGACCCAAAGGCATTAAAGGGTGATCAGTTGGAGATGTGGTCGGTTTAAATTCAAGAGCACACAAAGAGTTCTGTGATCACATCTCACATGCTGCTGAACAGTACAAGAAAATGAGCAGAAGTTGAAAGCTCAAGAGAAAGAGCTACAACAGAAGCTAGCTCAGTTACATCTTGAAAAACTGACTAAGAAAAACAAGAAAAAGGTTCAAGAGGCCCTAATTACAGCAGAGCAAGTGTCTGGGGGGGCCTCAGGCAATCCTTCACCCATGATCCAGCCGGCTGCAGTCACAGCGATGACCGCACCAGCAGCACTACCCCCAAACTCACACCAGATGTCTGCAATGTTTATCCGCAAAGGCAGAAAGAGTGGAGAACTAATCAGCACGAGAGGGGACAAAGAGACACTTATGCTAAACTTCCACCAGCCGTATGCTGGGGGTGTGGAATGGCTGGACATAACCAATCAAGATGCCCCACACATCCATGGCCCCAGCTCCCGAGTTGTGCGGTGGGAGGGGGGTGGCAGCAGTCTTCTCGAGATCAAGCTCAAGGCCCAGTAAACCAATGGGGGGTCCAAAACAGGGGAGATTCAGTTACCTGTTTTAACAACTAAATGCTGAACAGGAACCCTTGTCAGTAGATACAGGAGCAGTTTGTACATTTAAGCCATGCCTAAATTTAAGTCATCTTCCCATGCCTGGAAAATTTGCAAAGGCAGTAGGATTATCGGGACAATAGCAGTTAATTCCTATGACCGCTCCAGTCTGTCTACAAACTAGCAATAAAAGTGTGACTATACCTGTATTAGTTTCAAGTCAGACCCTGGTTAATTTGTTGGGCAGAGATGCATTGTGTAAATTAGGATTGCAAATATGGTGTTCTCCAGAAGGGGTGTATGCTGACATGAATGGTGTAAAAAATCAAATGGTAATGACTGAGCCACAGCAAATGTGTATTGGATAAGACAGCTCGAAAGGGATGTAAGTCAAGTAATCCATAAGTGGGGAAAGTTCATTCAAGCACAGATTCCTGAAGCACAATTACCTACTTCAGACTTTCACTGTACAATGTTGTATGATCCAACTAAGGATGCTGGTTTAGAACAAACATGGCAGGAAGAAACAAAAGAGCACAAGGTTGAGTTAATTACACAGTACATCATCATAGGTCGGCAAGGAGCAGCTATGAGCATAGATGAGTGTGATTTTGTGAAAAGGTGGTTCAATGTAACTGAATCTGTTCCCCATGTAACATTGTATGTTGGAAGAAGTTGCAGATCAAAGGACTTAGGACTGATGATGAAGAGAGCTACAGAAGTCCAGTGGGAGTCAACCATAAACCCGTTGATTTTACATTTTTGTGTGGTAATAACTTGATTGGTGTTCCTCAGGAAGTTGTTATCAGCCACAAATCACAGACGCAAATGGCATCCGCAACTGAGGTAGTTGAGACAGAGGATAAACTACATCGGAAACTAGAGAGTCAGGTCCCACCTGAATTATGGTCCCAGCATGGTACAGATGTGGACCTAATTAAAT
>JAAGKR010005139.1:0-53970 GCA_011419295.1 Clarias macrocephalus | reverse complement strand
GATTCCCGTCTCTGTGTGAATGGAGTATGTATGTTCTCCCCGTGCTTGGTGGGTTTCCTCTGGGTTCTCTGGTTTCCTCCCACAGTCCAAAGACATGTAGGTTAGGTTAACTGGCGTTCCCAAATTGCCTGTAGTGTGTGTGGGTGATTGGCACCCTGTCCGTGGTGTACGCCGCCTTGTGCCCCAAGTCTCCTGGGAGAGGCTCCAGGCCCCCCGTGACCCTGAACACAGGATTAAGCCGTATAGATGATGAATAAGTGAGTGAGAGCTTTTAAGTGTGATGCTATAACGATATTTGTCAATATGTCAGAACTCATAGATAACGTAAAGTCATCAATATGCATACGAGCCTAGCAATTTACCAACGTATATGAAAAATGTTCCTCTTGATCTTGTTCCGTTTCTGCTGTCACAGTGCCTCATCATCCGCATAATTGCTTGAATGGCTACATGCTGACTAGCTGATCCTCAGCCACAGTCAAACTAGCATAAGCCCACATTCTACGACTGCGTAGCAACTGCATCAGCTAGGCCATCATACTGCGCGTTTACGCCCTCAAACGAAATCCACAAGGTCACTTTGATTACAAAATGCAGTCATGCATACATACAGGCTTTTTCAGTAGTTAAAAAGTAAGGAAATGGCGAGTAATCATATTAAGAGTGGTTTGCTTGAACTTGGCACTTCAAATATCCAGTACGCTCTTGCCAACGTGTGATCTGAATTTTCTCATTTCTCAGTCTTTACATCGCACCCATCCAAATAAATATTTTACAAAACACTTCATTAATTAAACATAGTTGGCTGAGAAACGCCATGGACAGATCATCAGTCATAAAATAATCGTGTCAATCGAGTCTCGATGAAAAGATAGCGAGGGAGGATGCACGGTATGAGCACCGACTCCTATTGCTGTTAACACGCAGTTCGTTTGCCAAACGAGCTTTTTCACAACACCTCACAAAACTGGAATTCTTCCCTTAGGAATAACTCCAATTACGGGACAGGGTGAGAAAACATTTGTGTCAGAAAGGCGGATCGTGTTTCATCGCTCCGGGGTAGTATGCCGGCCCGAACGCACATGACTATGCGGAAAAACAGAGAACGGATAAAGCGGCTGTAGATACAGAGTCGGGACATGGCGGGGAGCAAAAGGCACTCGGCAGGAGAAGTGTTGAGGGGTCGAGCAGACGGGAGGATTTAGACAGAAGTGAACCCACTTCATTAAAATTAACAAGTCACAGATTACCAGCTCATCAGTCCGACAGTCAGTAGATACGCAACCATGACGACTGAACAACGCTTACGTTTTAATGCTTAAACATCAGTCATGAATGTACGGCTATGAAGGATAAATTCTGATGGAGTTGCATAGTTTTGTCGTGGCGTAAATTCATGTTACCTCTTTCGCGTAGTGACTGTAGTAGTAACTGAACAGATATGATACTTTAAAGTACTTCTACTTCTCATTAACTTTAAATATTCAGCTTTATTTTATTTTTCAACTTGCTTTGTTTCAAACCCTTAAAGCCAGAGCGTCACGGATACTACGGTCTGTGTATGTGGTACTGTAGCCTTGCTGGTGTGTGTTAACGGGGAGGCTTCAGACTTCAAACTGTGTATTTACTGTGTTTTCAGATACGTCAGGTAGAATAAAAAGTTATCATTACTTTTACGAAGGGTCATTTTTATTATTACTGGAATATGGAAATGACGTCACAAAAATTTAGGACTCTCAAAATTTGCAATTATTTTTTTTTTGTTAAAGAAACAACAACTAAAACATGCGATTGTGTGTATCTGTGCTATTTGTTTGCCTGTGTGACCCTTTAAAAAAATGTTTCACTCAGGCATGTTTGTACATTATACTGTAGTTATGAACTACTAAAATGAATTCTCAGAGTGGAAAAAGTGCTCGTCCTATCATCCGGAGATCGTTAGTTCGAATCCCGGGTGATGCTGTAACCTCTCGCAGCAGGTCTAGAGAGAGCTGATTGGCCGAGCTCTCTCAGAGGGGAGGGATGAGAGGTACTTAGTGCTCCCACATTAATCACGGCTCTACAGCCAGTCAGGGGCGTCTGTGAACTCGCGCAGCGGAGGGAGCGGATAGCGCCGTCCTCCAAGTGTGTTACGCCGCCCTCAACGGAGCGCGAGCGAGCAGTTCGAAAGATGCGGTCGGCTGGCGTCACGTGGTTCGGAGGAAACACGTGATAGTCTTCGGCTCTCCCGGCTGAGTGGTAGTAGTAGCCTTAATGTGGGGCCCCCTAGTGACGGGGAGGAATTGGACACGACTAAATTAGGGAGAAAATCTGGGAAAAATCCAAAAAAAAAAAAATTAACTACAGTTCAGGTCATTACTGTATATTGTCAATTTTGTGCTGAAAAAAAAACATTTCAAAAATAATGTTCATTAAAAAAAAACAACGACAAAAAAAAAAGAAAAAGCCATAAAAGCAGTTAAATAACTGTTAGAAGATTGCAGAATTATACTGCTGGGTCCATTACTTGTTGCCCCGGTCTCTCCCTCTCTCTCCCCCAGACCAGCATGACACTCTGGAGCTTCTGCACTTCTCACTATTTCTTCTACTACCGTAGATGGCCTCACCTAGACCTAGACCTATGATTTGCATTCACCAAAAACAGTGTAACTCAGTCTTTATTCTTCTGCACCTGAATATGTCTATAACAATTTATAATCTTACTGTTCTGTGTCACACAAGCCCTCCTCCAGGTGTTGCAGCAGTTTCAAAAGGTCTCTGGCTTGTTCATTAGGAATCAAAGACTAGATTATTCCTAAACTTGCTCTAAAAAATTTAACTGAGCTCAAGCTTATTGTCTGCTTACTCATTAATAGTGATTTATTTATTTATTTCGAAATGTCCCCACATTCAGGCCCTTTGACATCTGAAGAGCAGCCTTGACCACAGCAGCGCCTTTTGTTTCAGCACCTCAGAGTGTCACCTGGTTTGTATTCACCCGATCTAGGACGCGTGGCAGCAATCAAGCACATAATAACCCACATAATATACCCTGTTGGAGGTTCTGTCCTCTCTGCATAGACTCGTTTGACACCTGGTTGAACACAACGCCATAAACCATGCGCTTCCTCGTATTAGCTTACTGTCCGCCTGAGGGTTTTTAACCTTGACACCTGGCGTGTGCAGAGTCATGTTCATTCTAGTACAGAGCAGTGGGCTGGACACACCCGTGCATTCAGGCTCCAAAGTGGATCATCCATCTGCTGGATTTCACTTTTTTTTTTTTTTTTAAAGGACGCGTGCCGGGTGTCATTGAAGCCAGGACGCCCATCCATATTTAAAAGGCAGCCATGTTTAAAGGTAAGACCGCTGGCCATCATGCGTCTGGATTGCATTTCATTAAATATCATAGGACACGACACCTTGAAACTCTGGCCATGTGCTTCCATCAATGAATGTGTAAATGTTCTGGTAAATGTTCCAATTAGGCCACCAAAGAATGGATGACACATAAAACCTGGAGTGTCCACTTTTAGCGTCAGTCATTGCTAATTCATGAAAAAGAAGAAAAAAAAAAAACGCAATTAATTTTTTACTCTCAAGAGAAGTGATATCTTGCCAGCTCAGAACTGCAAGCTGACCAAAAACAACAACAAAAAAATGCTGAAGATTTGGCTCAGTTTCACGTCCTCGCTCAAGGATAATTAATATACAACTAATTGAAAGTTCACCTCATTAACCATTACACCTTCGCGTCCAATCTTTAACTTCACTATGAGGCGGAACATTCATTTAATCAGTGTTAAGCGCTGTGAGTGGGAGTCATTATTGACTACTCAGCCTTTTCTGGGTTTCTAAGGAGAAGAGGGAGTAATTCGAACCAATGTATTGTGGGAAAACGCCTGACTTTCATGAAATCATTAAACCCACCGAGAAAATACATCTCACTTATAAAGCAATACTGGAACAAATGAGTGACTTAGTCTCACCTTCACTGAACAGCACTCGTTGATCAGTTACTCATCAGTACACCATTTGAGCTTAATGGTTTCTTAATGTACCCCTAAAGGCTCTTGCACCTTGACCCATGAATCCAAGAATCAAACCAACATGACCATAATTCATAGTTTTGCCAAAAAAACATCTTGACATCTTTTTTTTTTTTTTTGCACTTTTCCTTTTGAAAGGCTGTGGTTTGCTCATTTCAATCTTTGCTGGAGAAACAAAGCTGTTATTGCTAATTAGATACAGAAAGCCAAAAGCTGACCAATAAGACATCACATATAACATCAAAATATGGCGTTAAATCTTTCAAAAGATTTAGAAGAAGAAGCAAAACAATGTAGCACTAAACTATATTCTCATTTAAATTTAATACTCCTTCAATAAATTTAGGATGGCATGGAATGCATGGAGGTATTTGTCTCCCATCTTTATTATTATTATTATTATTATAATTTTTTATTATGGGCTTACCGTTTAAAAACAAACAAACAAACAAACAAACAAAAACAAAAACAGTGGTACCTCATGAATTATTGCCCTAAGAACTGAAAATCTGCAAGAGATTTGCCTCGGCATCTGAAGCATTTCCAGCATACGAGCGAATAAACTGAGCCGAACCGAACGGCGGCTGAGTTGCCTGTATATCCGGAAGCCGTTCAGAACTTGTTCGCGTCAATGGAAAGCCATATTTTCTGTGTTTTTTTTGTTTGTTTGTTTTTTGTTTTGCATTTTGTGAAGACAAGGAATGTTAGCAAGGACGGTAGTAAGAAGAAAAGGGAGCCACTTTCAGTTTCTTTTTTTTTAATGCAGCCGATTCCAAGAGGAATCACGAATTTTACGTTTAACTGAGCTTTAATGTCTATTTGTTTAATTTATTTACATGTCTTTCTTTAAATTAAGTAAACACAATGTTTTGATTGTTTTTATATGCACAAATATGTGTATAGTGTTTGAACATGCTAATATTGGTAATATTTTTGGATGGCTGGAACAGATGATCTGCAGTTACATTATTTCCTATGGAAAAATGTGTTTCGCAATACAACATTTCACCTTAAGGACTTGGTCTGCGATTCCCAATAGAGGCTCTGTGAAGGTTTGATCAAATTCCCGTGAACAGTTTAATTGGGACTGCGGATAGAAGAAAAGTACGATGAAAACCGATGACAGTCGACACAAGATGACGGATAGTGATGTCTGTGTGTCACCTACGCTTCACAGGCAGGCCACAAAAAAGTGAACCAACAAAAGCTACTCAGACATTGGTGGTGGTGTTTAATACCTGGAGATACTGTATAGAGCCAATCTCTGCTGCCCTGCTGTCACACACAAGTGATCGTTTGAATTAAAAGTTATTGCACAAAACTGCACCCATAAGGGTCACCACCTTAAAATGCTAAACTTCCCAAGCTTAAATGAACTAAGCCCATCATGACATCACCAACTAAGAATAAAGTCTACATATAACATTTTACACTTACCCACACAGAGCATTTACATAACCAGACTAAACAGGATTTTCCTACACCGAGCCTTCCATCCCTGAGCTGAACCCCCAGTCAGATCTGGAATCTGCGACAACTCCAAATTGAAATGGCTTCCTCCGTCCTGGCAAAGGTCTAACAGAGGAACCAGTGCAAAGAGAAACATGTAACATACTTTGTTATTTATCTTAATTAATTTCTTTCTCCAAGAAACTGGAACCGGTGAAAGAAAATCTGTCCACCACAGACACAAAACAAAACAAAACAAAACAAAAAAAACCCCACCAACAACAAAAATCAGGAATAGTTTGTATAGATGCTTATGTTAACATTCCTTAAACACATTTTTAAGGCCAAGTGACTAAACTTTTTAAAATCATTCCTAGGGCTGCATAATTAATAGCATAAAAACAGTAAATCGCAGGATAAACCTGACAGGTCGCAAATCTATTACAGGTAACATACACACAGTCGGAAATGTGTGCAAGGCTTTCAATAATTTAATAATTTATTTATTGTTTAATACTTTTAAGGTAATAAATATTGGCAAATATTCTTTTAATGAGACCATTTGTGACATTATTTGAAGTTAATAAATATTGAATTTGAATACAAAGTGGTGCATTTAATAATTAAACAAACATTGCAGTTTAAATCGTAATGCGTCAGTCACATTACAGTTATCAAATCGTGCAACCCAAATCATTAAGACTTAGGTCCTGAAATAAAAAAAATTCTAAATAGACACAGGGTTATTTTAATAATTTCTTAGGTTGAAGCAAACAAACATGTTGCTGAATGATTTAGGTTTTTCTTTTCTTTTTTTTTTTTTTTCCTTTTTAACAATTGTTAAATGGGTCAGAAATTGCAAGAAAAAACAAACGTCTTAATTTTATTAAAAAAAAATTAAGTTATAACAACTAACCACACCCCTTTGCAGCAACTTTAACCATTCAGGATTCTTGAACTGGTACATATTTTTAGCTACAACTTTGCAGGTTTTCCACTAAAATTTGCAAATTTTTAAACCGCAAAAAAAAAAAATTGGGCATTTGATACTGTAAGATACTGTCCAGCTACTTCACAGCTGCTGGTCATACAAGTTAAAAGAACTTTATTAATATGCATAAACAGGCGGTTTGACACTCAAGTTGGATAAACTCTCTGCAAATACACACATACATTTATTCTCACACACACACACATATATTCAGATAAAACACGACAGTGTGTCCCAAATCTTTGTACATAAGTGGAATATTTTTTTTTACAAAGCAAATGATAACTACCTACGAAAAATCCTCATACGAAAACTATCTACTATCTACAAAACATCCTCTCCATGACCGCCCTTAATTTGCTACACACAGTCACCTCCCAGTCTGATGGGATACCTGCAACTACATTACGAACGCATTGCTTAAAGGTAGTCCTAAGTGATGTGTACAGTCCCTGCGCATGTTCAGCCGCTACTGTCTGATTTGTTCAACTAGTGGGATCACTAAATATACCAGTCATATGAGAGCCTTGCCCGTCACCCCACACAAAATGACTACAAATATGCCAAAAGGTAAATAATAACTATGGGAGAAGATGTTTTCTTGACCCCCCCCAAAAACAAAAAAAGAAATAAACAAAATTAAGTGAACTGTGAGTCAGGTACTGCACCTTACATGGCAACCCTGCTTAGTCTCTGTACGCGTTTAATGAACGTTGTTCTGGATGATTTCCATTTCTAAAAACTATCTGTGGGGAAAAAAAAAAGAAATATGAAAAATGTTTAAAGACTTTTTGTGTGTTAAAAAAAGTGTCACTTTGATCTACGTACAAACACGTTGCATTAGGAGTGTTTGCAGGAAATTGGGTTTTGATATGCAAATGATCACGACGGCACCATGAATATGCAAACGAGTCCTCAGTAAGCCGACCTTCTAGCAACCGGTGACGTCACAACCCCTCCAGGCTCTGCCTGAGATAATAGCATGATAATACAACACCGGCTCTCAAATTAGTTCCTGTACCACTAGTTACAACATAATGATATTTCAGAGTGGACTCCTGCTACACATTTCCATCCAAACAGCCCAATTAGGTGCTCGCCATTTTCTTAATCCGCTTTTGAGAACAAATACCCCTGCATGTGACTGTGTAGGAGTGTGTGTGTGTGTGAAAGCAGATGACGTCTCTCTGTCTCTGGGCTTTGTTTCTAACTTTCCTGGAGCGGGCTGGAGGAGCTGTTGAAGTCTCTGAGGTTTGGTTTGTCAAGGAGAGAAAGACAGAGAGAGAGTGTGTGTATCAATAGGCTAATCTGCAGAATGTCTTTTCATTCACAAAGCAGTCTGAGAGAGAGAGAGAATGTAAGAGAAATTGTAAACAAGAAGACTTCACTCCTGTTTCACATAAGCAAATGAGGTGGGACTTTTAAAAAGCCACCCTGTTGCCCAACACACCACTTCCTAACAGTCATGAGCCTCAAACAGACTGAGAGAATGTAGTTTACTCACTCACTTACTCATCGACATCTGTATCCTGTACTAGTGTTATTACTGTTGTTGACGATTTAACACGTGTGTAGAAATAGTTTATAAAGTTTAAAGCTAAAAATAAGCTCATCAGCTTTAATGTAATCAGTGATATTTCAGGTTGAAGCGCACATACATGTCAGTCTTTCTTTCTGTACTTATTAATACAAAATAAAAATTTGTAAGATTGAGTATCTTATGGCTTGTTTACACCAAGTGGGACTTCTTTCATCATCAGCCAAATACACTCCCTGTTTGGTAATCGGTGCAGGAATCACAGATGAGAAATTGAAAAAGTAAAAGAACTCCAGCGTCTTATAATTCACTTAATGAAAATATGTGGAAAATATGAACGAATCCCTGTAAAATATCCAGTTTGGCTTTTCTAATTAATATCTATTGGTGCAGTTGTTTGTACAGTAACTTGCGAAAAAAATAAAATAAATTCTACTCAGCATCAGATTTGAATGATGCTGTGACAATCTGTCTGGACTGATTTCAGGTCCTCCACAATAAGATATCAAAGGAGTGAGTTCTGACCAATGTACAGATTTAAAAAAAAAAAAATAAATAAAAAGGTTTTATGTATTTAAATATACAGGGTTTCCATCGCAGGGCTCACACACAGCAAGTCTAGTCTGCATCTCTTTGGACGGTGGGAGGAAACCGGAGTATCCGGAGAATCAAACCCAGACCCTGCAGGTGCAAAGCCACAGTCATAACCACTAGTCATAATAAAATTTTATTTCAAGAAGAAGAAAGAAAAAAAAAAAACCTTCTTCATATTCCTCCTGTTTGGACCCCTGAGAAAGTGAAAGAAGGAACTATGGAGAGGAAATACAGATTCTTCCTAATAAATCCATTCAAAAGCTGATTTAAAGCATTATTATATCCCCAGACAAGAACTTAATATTTAAAGGAATTGAAGGATTAAAACCCAGTAATATTGATGAGAATGTAGGAGAAGCCATTACAAACTAACATTTAAACACATATACTGTAGATGTTCGCAGCTGCCTTTATGAACATCCGCTTTAAAATAAAACAAACGTTCTAATTTCTGTCAGAATTCCTCCAAACAGACCAGTAAACACACTAAACCACAACAATAAAAGTTTTAGGTTAATAAGTAAATCAGCAAACACTTAACTTACAAGCCTTTCGCGGGTTTTTCTCGCTGAAGCGTTTGCTAAATCAGGTTCCAATCAGCGCGTGCGTTAATTGCCTGACTTCAGCTCCAGGTGCGCGCAATTAGCGCTTATCGCGTTCTACGCATGCGCCTGGGCGGTAGCCTAAAGAAAGCCTCAGCCTTCTTGTATTGACGGATTCATCTTCTATTTTACCCTGAAGTTTTAATTGCCGACTGTTTCAACACGGCTGAAAACATTTATTTATTTATTTAGTTAGTTAGTTAGTTAGTTAGTTAAAGCAATTTATATAGCATGACAAGTCCCGCCACAATTTTAATGATGAATATGCAAATATTGCAAGAGAAAAAGCTGACTTAGTCACGTGATTAAGGCTCTTTATATGATACTGTATGGAATTAAAAAAAAAATGCAAGCATGAAGATCATGCAAAGGCGAGATGTTAAGTTCCAAAGTTTATATAAGACATCAGTTTGGATGATAGAGGTTGGGTGATTTTATGCATTTTGGATAAATTTGCAAAAACCATTATTTGGTGATCCTTCTGGTCTCATGCAGTGCTGCAAATTATGTCTAATCCCAAGTGATTCTTTTACTTTCTTTTTTTCCTGTATTTTATTTATTTAATATTTCTTCCTATAGCCATAATAACCCACACAATTAAAATAAATAAATATATCAGCCTGTATGTAATGAATCTATGTGAGTATCACTTTTTAAATTGCTTTGGTGAAATAAATCAACTATTCTAATTTATTGAGATGTACCTATTCACGGTATATATAAAGAGAGAGTGTCTTATCTCATGCATGTGAGAAAAAAGATACAATAAGCCGAATATCTTTAATATAAAGTCTAACGATTAAATCTCTGACATGTGGGCAACTTTTTTCAGGTGCACAATGAAATGCATCCAAAAAATGCCACTAGGAGTCACTAGAAGTGACTGCATTATTAGCCTAATTTGCAAATTAATTACATCTCCATCGTCGCTTGCATCTATTATTATGTAGATATTATTTGCGGTATAAAATGTATTTATTCATTTGGTTTACAGCAGTGCCGAATGATCCAGTGTTTGAAAATTAACACTTGCCTATATATGTAAATTTATGGTATTTACATTATGGCTTTAATGTAAACATTTATTCCTAGAAGGCAGCGTAGTGGCATAGTGGTTCGTAATGTGGCCTTACATTTCCTGGGTCGATTCTGATGGTTTGATTCCCATCTGTGTATGGAGTGTGCATGTGCTCCCTGTGCTTATTGGGTTTCCTCCGGGTACTCCAGTTTCCTTCCACAGTCCAAAGACATGCTATCTGGTGTTTCCAAATTGCCTGTGTGTGTGTGTGTGTGTGTGTGCATGTTTGTGCCCTATAATTGACTGACACCCTGTCCAGAGTGTGTCGTGCCTTGTGGCCCGAAGCCTCTGCCTCCAGTGGTGGTGCTTTACAGCAGTCACATTTTGTGCTTTTCCTGGTAACATGACATGCTGCATTGCTTTTTTTTTTTTTTTTTTTTGTCTTAATAATTTTATGTAAAAAACAGGCTCATGAGGGAATGATTAATGGATTTTTATAGCTGCTCTAACTTTAGTGCTGGCATGTTCTGCAGATGTTCAACAACAGTAAAATTAACCATACATGGATAAAATGTGTAACAGTAATTCCAGATTCCAGATCAGCTCATCACTGTTTATTTTCTCTTTAGTAATTAATTTCTTATGTATATTTGCAAATAAAATGTTACTAATCCACTTAATTTAGCTAAGGATTCTCCAGGTTAAGCCAGATGACCTGCATGTTAATAAAAATCAGAGCTTTTATTATGTGTTTACCAGATGAAACAGCTTTCAACAAAATTTATGAATGTTATTTAATGTATTTTTTTTATCTGAAGAGAAAAACCTATTTTATATTAACTTGCTGCTTATTAAAATAACCTTTTCCCTTGCCCTTCTTCTTCTTTTTTTTTTTTTTGTTGCCCCAGCGTGTGATATGACCTTAAATGAAGAGACGGTGCAGGTGCAGTAAAGAGTGTTTATTGAAAAGGATGGTACAATCATGTGCTTCCTATACAGTGGTCCAGAAAAAAGCATAACAAGTAATCACTCCCTTTTTTGTTCATGCCACACATATAGAATATGGGGAGGAATTTAAGATGGCATCTGTCTTAATAAATATTTGTGATACATTATTTTTTAAAAAGGGTGAGATTCTACTTCCTTCTAATAGTGTCACATTGTGTCCACAATTATTGGATCGTATTGGATTTGAAGGGTTTTGGAAATGTAAAAATGCTCAATTATATAGGAAATAAAACTACTTTTCTAAATGACTAACCAAATCTGCAAAACATAATTATGGTCTAATTTGCAAGAAGATATAGAACCTGATTAAAGTGATAACAGTGAAGTTCAACCACAGTATCAGAGGTTTTTTTTTTTTTTTTTTACATCTTAATAAAAATTTATAAAAAAAAATCTAAATTTAATAACGCAATGAAATATGTTGCATGTAATTTTTGCATATGCAAAGTCAATTTTCATATTTAAGCGTGAAAAGTAGTTGATTTGAAAGTCCTATACACTTTTTTTGTAGACTTTTCTTGTAACAGCCCTTTATAGGAGCAATAGTACAGTGACATTTATCATAGTAATCATCATGTAAAGAATCACCCACAAATATAATAAAAAAACATATGAAAAGTTAAAGGTGGAAAAAGTAATCAGGAATATTTGCATGTTCAAAATAATAATAATAATAATAATAATAATAATAATAATAATAATAATAAAAATGTATCAACTGCTCAGGTGTAGGATGGTATCTCATCATTGGAGCAGTTACCAACTCTTTACGACCTTTACATCATCTCCGGAAATAAAACTAAACAATTCTGTAACAATTAACGTAATTGTGATCAGTTGTTCTGAAGCAGATTTCCTACTTTTACAAAAAACGTGAAAGTTTTACTCTATATGTGCACAACTTATCATATAATACACACAAGTGTCAAGTATTAAAAGCATCATGGAAGGCTTTTAGTACAGTGATTGTTTTTTTTAATTTATTTATTATTTGGAAAAATGCACGTGTTCCTGAGTCAACTCTTCTGGTCACATGACCTCTCCGGGAGGAGCACAAATCCATATTTAAAATTCACCTACACATTAGATTTCTTTTTTTTTTTTTATATATATCCACGGCACTACTACTTTGTAACAAGTTTCATACTTTTAATATGCTTCGAACTGTTACAGTTTCTATGGAGATAACATACACAGTGATTTTCAAAATTGTGATGCAAACATTCTGTTTACATGCCTTGAAAATATAATTGTCGATATGGTGACATTTTCAATTGGGAGAACTGTCAAGTCTTTTCTTTCTGAAGAAAAAAAAAAAGAAGCAATAATGGGAAGAAATCTTGTTTCATGGATGTTTTGTAACATTCAAAATAAATGTAAACAGGTAAAAAGCATGCATTATTATTTGTTCAAATTGTTGTGATTTAAATGAAATAAAACACCTCGGGGTATAACGTGATTGAATGTTTTCCCACATCACCATGCTGTATCTTGTTTTATTCCTTATGTAACACAATTATGGATGTGACATCACATGGATAGACTCACTTTTTTTTTTTTTTTTTTTTTTACAATACCATACATACATATCGAATAATAAAAGCGATATAAACAACCCCCCACCCCCCCCCCCCAAAAAAAACCCAACAAACTAAATTTTTTGGCTCGAACTTAATCAACTGGACAACTTTTTAAATGTTTTTATGCGTATGACACATAGAAGTTTAATGACACCATGATATATTATATTATTTTTTTGTTTAAGATGCTGCAAAACTGATCAAATAATACAGCTTATAATTATCATTGCTCAAAATAAATCAAGTAAAAACACTTACATATTTGTGATTACAGACTTTGCTGATTGTTCGAAATACATTCAGAGTAAACAGCAGCTCTGTACCAAGATGCATAGTAAATAAGGAAGAAAGAGGGGGAAAAAAACATTGGAAATAAAAAGAATTTACTGTACAGGGAAGTACCGTAAAAATTTACACCCAAGTGATGAAGATTAACACCTGTACAGCTGTTTCACAGATATGTGGAAGAAAGTTCTTAACGTCGAAAACAACACAGCAGCTGAATCATTTGTTTAAAACGAGTGTAAATTCTAATGAAAAATAAAACTCAAACTGTATGCCTTTTTTAAACTGACAGATTTTGGTTGCTTGGTATTCACAATTTTTTTTTAAACATCAACAACAAAAAAAAAAAAAAAGAAGAGGAAAATATATACCTGTAACACTGTAGGTGGCACAAATGATGCGTGCAAAACGTACATAAACCATACGCAAATCTTTCTAAGCCAGTGAAAATCAGAGTTAATGCACAAATCATAGTTGTGTAAATATAATTTCATATACTGTACAGTACATTATCCTGTGCTGTCTCGCTCTACTTCTATTTTCAATTCATTTTACAGTTTCGATTTCGGCGTCTGTGAAACAAGTCACCAAAAAGGTACTTCTTCAACCCTAAAGTTCTGCAATAAACTCACGGCACCATTTTGATACTTGGAAGGAGGAGGAAAACAAAAAACAACAACAAAAAAAATTAGTTTGTTCATTCAGGCTGTGCTATAGTCATTTCTTTACAAAATACTGATCATTTATTCTATTCTATTTAAGTTAGAATATATTACTTACCAATTTTAAATTCAACTATTTATAGAACTTTTTGATTCAAACATATGTGATGAAATTTTTTTTTAATGTTCCCATGATTATTATAATTACGCAAAATGTACTGCTGTAAAAGCAACACCATCTATATCTTTAATTACGAGGTCTTTAAATATATTATAATGTTATTTCAAAGTATCTTTCAGGGCTAATTTTAGGAGGCTATTAACATTTACATCAACAAATTGGTTGTAGAGCAAACTAAAATAGAAAAAATGACTAAATGTTGGATATTTAGCCGACTTTAACGTTGGCTTGGAGCTAGCAGTGTGTCTTAGTGGAAATAGTGGTATAAACCTCGGTGCACAGTACGTTCTAACTTTAAGATCTTGTCAAATGTGGTCCTAATAAAATACCACCCAATGTTTTGAACCATAAAACACACAGTTCTCATTACTCAATAAAACACTTTGTACAAACCTCACCGAAGACATTAATGCCAATATTGCACTTAGCCATCCATATACTGTAAAACAAGTGATTGATAAATCCGCCATCCAATCACCTGCATGCTTTAGTGGCAGATGAAAAAATTATTACCCGATTTCATTTAAGTACCTAATTAAAATTGTATAAAGTATAATAATGAGAAGAATCTAAAATGTACATGATGTAAAAATTAAAAAAAAATTTTTTTGATAGGAACTGATCAGGTCACGCTGATGATGTGGTGAATGTAGACATAAAAGAATGATTCCGTGTCACTTCATAAATCTGGAATACTATTATACTGTAAATCTGGCACATCAGACTTAGTCAGACCCAACAGTCCAAGGTTAGCATGAACATAAATAAAAAAAGCATAAATCTTTTAAAAGATCTTTGGAAAATGTGCATGCCGTCTCTCATATGCCAGCATAAGAAATTTGGGATAATCCAACATTGATTATTTTTATATTACTAGATTGTGGATTTTAATTTAGTAACTTGAAAGATGTTATTCTAAAGATTTAACGGGTTCCATGATTAAAATGTATGTTATGTAAAACTTTTATATATATATATATATATAAAATCGATCAAATAAAAAAAAAAAAAATCTAATGCAAATTTGGGTGACAGAACAAATAAAAAAAATTCAACGTATTAAAACTTTCTTTAAAAAACTTTCAACCCAACCTGAGAATTTTCCAAAAATAAACAAGTACTTTCAGTTGTTTACGTTTCCACCAATCAGCACTCAAAAAATTTATAAAAACGGACAAATTTTAATATGAATTTCGTGTATATATTTTAAAATTTAAACTCGTACAACAAAAAACGTACAAAATTTGTAACAAATCCTAAGAGCATGAGCCGTATTTCATTCAACCTTAATCTAAACTTACTCAGTAGTGTAACTGTGGATCGGTCCAGTGTATTGTTTCATAATAAGTACCTAGATAAACAAATTATGGTTATAGTACCTGCTCGAACAATCATCAGTAATATAAATAACTGAGTAGTGATAACATTTCCGCAGAGGTGCTGCTAACGATCCTAACACCCACAAAAAAAAAAAAAAAAACAGAGAGAGATGTAATGTTATGACAAGACTTCACATTTCTATCAAATTATTTGTTATGTTTCAGATGTGAAGCGAAAGCTTGGCTACTGAATAACAAGCTCTGTCGCTCTGTAGTCTAATGTCCAACTAGCGACCGTCATCTCACTCACTTTTTTTCCTTTCCTACTGGCGGACAAATCCAGAAATCAAATTTCGATAAATTTGGTGTGAAAGGAGCGAGACGGGAACTTCCGCACACGTCCGCGTCTTGACCCCTTCAGTGAATCTGCTTCATTTCATCTGAAATCGATTTCTCTCATAGCAAAAGATCAAAAAAAGCTAAACGACGACAGCTACAAAATCATAAATGTTGGCACCTCTGTATCTCTAACTGAAGCATTTTTCAGCCGTGAGGTAAAACCCGTAGCGAGGAACTGATGGAGCGAGGGTGTACGAGTTTCTGATCCGTTCCATAGTAAACAGTGTAGTAGCCCTGCTGGCAGGGTGTCACAGTAATCTACATACTACATATCGCACAACAACCTGTAACAACTGATCGCCTCCATACACAAAACTCTGCTCGCCCACACACTCACAAAGGTGAAAGATAAGACTGACACGGGAACAGTAATCTTAAGGATGAAAGAAAAATAGATATATTTAACGTTTTTGTTCATACTGTGTAAATCAGCCTCTCACAGTCAGTTTCGGTGCGATCGCAATGTTGGTCTTCTTAAACACACTCCTCATATCTAAAACTAGCTGTATTTAAAAAAAAAAAAAAAAAAAGACAAATTATGTTGCAGCCTCAGAAAACCCTCCACATTTCGAAATTTGACATTTTCTACAATATACATTATCTCTGGTCAGATTTGATCCCGACTGTAGATTCTACAAATCGTTAAAAAAAACGTAAAAAATAAGACATTCTCCCGAGTCACAACAGAAACATGTTTGTGGTATCGCCTGGTGATGGGGTGGGATCATATCGTTCATAGCGATGCTAGCCAGTCATGGGCGTCTGTCAGTGCATGCAATCGGCAGTGGGCGGATAGCGTGTTACACTGCCATCTAATGGTGCGTGAGCAGCAGCACGGAAAGATGCTTCACGTGTTAGTGGCTTCATGTAGGTCGGAGGAAGCACGTGTTAGCATTGCGCCCTCCCTTGGCTGATAGGGACGAGTCTTAACAGAGTGACGGGAAGAAACTGGACATGGCCAAGTCAGGGAGATGTATATTATTTTATATACTGTGTATATACAGTATTTTAGACGAATTTGAACCAGAATTAATAATCTTATTTTTTTGGCTCGGGTGATATCTGACGAGTCGTCCTGCACCACCACACAAATGACAGAACAGTGTATTCACAAAAATCAGTGTATAAATGAGAAAACTAGATAATAAAAAGCCACTGTTTGGCATTGGCACAAAAGTCCTCCAATCGGTCACCGATTTTTAAAAGGTCACACAATCTCAAGTCATGGAATTCCGATTAACACGCAATCCGAGCGGAACGTGCCGTCACTGTTAATCAGAATTGCTAGTTAGAAATTTAGTTTGTAACACCACTTTTTTTTTTCTTTGCTTTTTTTTTGTAAGACCACTTTTTTGGAACACCACTTGTATTGTTTACGACGATACCACCCTGATGTTCAAGTCTACTTCTTGGAGATCTTGCCCGCTTTCCTTTTCGGCTCGTACGGCGTCCTCAGGATGCTCGGCGTCACCTCCATGACTCGGACCAGCAGGTTGTCGATGTAGTCCTCCAGCTCGCGGATGTGCGCGTCCTTCTTCTTCACCACCTCTTTCTGCTTGACCAGCTCCTGCACGACCTCCTCGAACGACAGGGTGCTGTACGCCGCCATGCTGCTCTGGAGCAGTTCGGCCTCCTGGGGAAAATAAAGAGCGGGAGATCGGGATCAGCCTCCGGGCGGCAGGCGGCGGTTTCGTGGTATTGTTTTAAAATTCCAAGGGATACCATTATCATCGCGTGGCGGAACGAGTTACACCTGTCGCGCATTCCAAGCAAACGTCCATCGAGCTGAGAAAACTATTTCATGGCTCTGCCTCACTAATGAGTAAGAAACTGTCAAGTACAGGATGTGTTGCTACAGGAAAATAATCAACAGCAGGTTGGTGTGATGTCGCTGCGCTCTGTGAATGTAGTTTTTATCCGTTTATAGCTACATCTAAAGTTAATTATCACTTGTTTTAACCGTGTTTCCCGCGGTGCTACTGAGAAAGCACAAAATTGAACGGCCTTCCAAGTTATCAAGAACCCTAAAAGCGAAGTTAAACGTCGTCCTCCGACTTAACGGTATTCCAGGGTCAGAAAATTCCCGAAGTGCTGACACGGCCCAAAGATTCTACATAAACATCTCCTTATGGAAAAAGTCTTTTTTCGTAATACGTTATTGTAATCTGCTTCATGATCTGTTCGGAGCCTCCGCCGCCTATGATATATTTCCGTTACTATGAAAACAATAACACGTTAGGACGAGCGTATCGGTGCAGTCCTGCTAATATTTTGACCGTACACAATCAAGAATACAGCTGCGGTAATAATTAGAGCTACACCGCCGAAGCCAAATAAAACTTAAATAGACCTTTCATGGGTATGAAAAATGTAGGAAAAATTCACAACATCCCTTAAGCATCTTAAGATCTAAAGCATCAAGATAACTCAAAGTTAACTCGGCGCGAAATAATAACGTGTCAGGACGTTGTGAGCGTTATGAAAATAAATGTGTTAATTCATTAGAATGCGCTGATATGCTTTAAAGGAATGACTCATGGGGAGGCTCTCTCTCTCTCTCTCTCTCTCTCTCTCTCAGGCTGATTAAGGACCTTCTCACTCCTCGGTGTTTATGGGAGATGGATGAGTGTTCAGATTTGTAGGCCTTTCCTCTGAGCCTTCGCCTGACCCGGGACCTTGACTCGTTCGGCTGACAAGAGCAACAATTAAGCTTAGCCTCATGCGATAACAATAATAAAGATAAAGCTACTGACATTCCTTTTCTTTTCCCTGGGGAAACAACAAAGACTGTTCGAGCTTCATAAAGCTGCCAAAGCCAAGACTACAAAAGAGAGCTGCAATAACTTCTTGATGTTTGCTGGACGGGCTTCTGCTTTCGTTAACCTCGAATCCAACACTTACAAGTAAAACTGTCATGATCTACACCGACGCTGCGTCGGATGACCGTCGTGTGACAGCCAAGAAAAACCTCGAGCCCCAAATGAAAGCCATCAGTGGCGGAGAAGAGAGAGAGAGAGAGAGAGAGAGAGAGAGAGAGAGAGAAAGGACAAAAGACAGGAGGACTGAAGAAGTGAAAGGGAAATGACGCCGTGTGAAGAAGAAAAGTAGCAAGAGAACGACCGTGAACCGGAGAAGCGCTGACGAGTGGATCTGCGAGGAGCGCCGCGATAAGACCTGCACTTGGCATTCTCCAGTTGTCTCATTACTGGAGCTAATGAGGGCCTTCGCGCAGGGAAATGTAAAGCCCGAGTCTTTTGAAACGGCGCGACCCTGCGTCCTGCCCCTCGCGTTTTAATTGGGTCCTTTCGCAGACGCGCCACCAGGAAAGCCATTTTCAGAACTGGTAACCATTTAGACGACGTTTCCATGTCTGTCTCGGCGAGCTAAACGCTGCTCCGCGCCGGACGTAATGACATTAACCATTATTACAATTACGACAAGCCCTTGTTTAACGCCGCCTGCAGTTTGACCTGTCACATCAGCGCCAAATTGCACATCGTTGTCAGCGTCCCAATTATTCAGCGGCTGGTGCCAGGGGGAAAAAAATAAATAAATAAAAAAATACCAGGAAAGACAAGAAGCAGAATCACGTTAATAACATCGCACCATTTCAAATTACACGCAGATCAAAAATGATGGCTGGCTATTTCGCTCGTTAATTAGATAAATGCTACTCGAGGAGAAGTGTCACGAGTGAGACCGTGGCAGAGATCTGCGTCGGATGCTGCTCCGTCCAGTAAGCGATTAATTAAAAGTTTCGGCAAGTCGGAACTTTTTCTCTTCAATCTAAACAGAAAAGGAGGAGGAGAAAGGGAAAAAAAAAATTCATACTACAGTACTCAGCATCTTCATATTGTCCTCGCACAGATTGAGGTGGAGATAAGAAAGTTTCAGTTATGTGCTTGAGACACAACGGCGGCATGGAGGAAAAAAAATTATTTGTCTACAGTACACGACAAGCTGCTTATATTTTTAGTCATATTAATTAAAAAAAAGACAGGTTGGTACGGAGACGACTATTTATAGCTATTTATAGCTACTACGACTTAACTTTATCTTGCTTATGAGACATCATAACATTAAAACTACAAAGTGCAACGATATGGAGCAAACCGCTTTGGGAAATTGTTCTTACTAGGAAATAGTTCACTTTGTTGTTAATTACTTTCCTTAAAATATCACAGCACCCCCTGTGGCGTCCCCTCGCATGACACACATATAAAATATGTCAATATACAGTATGTAAAATGTTAAATATTGCCCTCAAATGATGTTAATAATAATAATAATAATAATAATAATAATAATAAACTTACAGCCTCTCTTGTGGTCTTCCTTCCTTGTTTTTTCTCCGGGGAAACATTTTTCTTACTCAACTCTTCATCGCTGCCAAACAAATCAAAAGGAAACACACATCAAAACACACACACATTTTTTCACTCTGATAATGACTCAGTGAAAGTGCATTTTGTCATACAGGATCAACATTGTGTGTGTGTGTGTGTGTGTGTGTGTGTGTGTGTGTGTGTGTGTGTGTGTGTGTGTGTGTGCGCGTGTTTTTAAGTAAATGAACCTGCCATAGAATAGCGCAGATAGGAAACTGAGAGCCTCCTACACTCTTACAGAGAACCGGCTGTCTATTTCCTGTCAATCACTTTGGGCCTTAAACGTGGCTGTTTAAGCGTCCGAGTGAATTTCGAACAGGAAGAGCGAAAAAATTTCTGAGAATTTCTTGCGCATCGTATTACAGCACTCGCGCGTTATTATACCGATATAACATCCAGAGATTCGTCTCATGTCATGTTTTTCGGCATCATTAGTTGAGGTCAATATATAGTATACATAAAAAAAAAAAATTAAATATTAGACTTTTTTTTTTTTTTGCTTTGTTTTTTTTAGTTAACTGAAATGACCGCATTCGTGCTAATGACTTCTCATTTCTACAGTAACATGGAATTATTTGAAACGAGTCTCCAGAGTCAGTGCTTTTGTAACACTCATAAAGCTGTTTCTCTATTATTCATTTTAAAGGAGAGATGCTGATAAACTTTAACTGTAACTACAATCATTCTAAACGTTACAAGTTGCTGTTACTGTACTGAATAAATGAAAATTATTAAGGCTAGAGTGGCAAATGTCTTTTATTCAACTTATTAAAAAGTTTATTTTAAATGTCTTTTCTTAACTTTTATGGTTTCTGAACATCCTAATATCTTCTATACACATAATAAAACTGTAAAGTTGGCATGTCTGTACATTAAAGATGTGTGCGTTAAAAAAATCATTTGGGGGTGACGGACAGTATGATCGAACATCTCGAGGTGGTTTTTGGAATGTTTGTCTGTTTGTTTGTTCACGCATCACGTAAAAACTACTGAACGGATTTGAATGGGGTTTTCACAGGTGTATTTGGCCGAGCTTGAGGTAACATACAGGCTTTGTTTCATCACAATCGGCCCGCGGCAAGGGAAGATATGCTACTGATTTAAAGGGGAAACGCCCTTATATTATTAAAAAATATATCTATATATCTATATATCTATCTATACCGACCTTGGAAAAAAAGAATTAATTAATCTCAAAATGCAACAAATAGCTGTAAATTTTTTAATACGCGCTCATGAGGGTGCAATTAAACACCTTTGACACTGTTCCGCGCACTTCACGTTAACACACAGAAATTTTACTTCATTACAAAGCTCAACACATTTTTTAAAACGCACTTAAAAGTCACATGCACATCTAGTCATTATAATAAATATCCTATAATCTTATTGTTCCTGTTGAAATACAGTATGGCAAGCGTGTGTAATGTGCGTTTCTGGCTATTTCAGTCAGCAAGAGCATCCTCAAATGTAGCAGCTGTTTTACTCACACGGGTTAGAATTTAGATTAGATTAGACAAATGGATTATTAAAAGAAAGACATTTTTGGACTACTTCTAAAGACGCTATGTTGCTCAGTCTTATTCTCACCCTCACTGATCTCTACAATGTTAAAAGCAGCTTTTCCCCAGCAAGATGATGTTCCTTCACTGACCTTTGACCCGAAGCTCTGCAGAGAACCAGTCGCCTGCAGTCCAGTGATTAACTGACTTGTCTGTCTCTTTCTCTCTATCAGATTTCATTACGGGGACTTGGAAGACTCCGGTTACCTCAGGCTGCCTGGACGGAACCTAATGACGCTGATAGAAATCTCCTCATGGTGCTTTCACACTAACGGCCGTGGCAGAGATCCCGGTACACTTGACCCCAAAGTTCAGTACGTCTGTGCATCATGAGCACGGCCCTGTATAGTGGACGGCTGGGCACGATCCACAAAATGATCACGATAAGGTGGTCTCAGGCAAATACGAGACCCTGTGGGCCGCGGTATAGAACACGGTGTCATCAGCGCTGTCCGTGTCTACCCGTGTCGCTGTGTGTGCGCCCGTCTCATCCTCTGAGCGGATGCAATCGTACCCAGGCATGGTACGGATGAATCGTGTCTCGTTTGAGAGCAGCCTGAGTCCTGGACCTGATGCTGGACCTCACGTCGAATCAAATAAGAGTCTGGGGAATCTGCTGAACTTCAGAACTTGCTCAAGTTGCCACATCATAATGTAAGTAGACCCAGGAGTTTCTAAACACTTGATCTGACTCCGGGTTTTGAAAGCAGAACTCTACATTAAGAATTCTTTTAAAGCATTAGGATATTGTAATAACCAGCGTATACCTAAACGTTCTCTTAGTGACTGCATTTCACATTTATTTTCCTTTACTAATTACTGATACAATTCATTTTCTACAGCATGTAATACGCTGTAATTCTTTATGATCCTAATCCCTATCTTTTGAACACATGCTTTCAGCCAACACAAGGTATCGGTGCTAAAACGTGTCTCACCGAGGCGAAAAAGTGAATTTTCAAATAGGATCATACAGTATACCACCATTTTATACCGTATTTAATACTTAAATCCATGCGTCGTTTTTTAATCAAAAATGTGCACACACGTCTTTATTTGTATCCGATAAAAAAGAAAGAACTTATATTTAACAAATGTGTTTCATGTAGTGTCCGTAACCTTTTTGAATTCAAATCTATCCATGATCTTAACCATCATTCAGATGAAATGTGGGCAGTTTAGATTTCACATGAAAAGACATAAACATAAAAGGTGTATTAGTCTAAAATGCAAAACTGTTAAGGTATGGCACCATGAATTGGACATGGTTACGGACACTACAGATTCTTTTGATTTTTAAGTTTTTACCAAAATGCTTCTATAAGCTTACATCAATTTTATTATCAATATTCAATATAAAGAACTATGATTAGCTTTTTAAATCATTGTTTAAAAATTTTTTTAAAGAATTTGGCGAAACAGCATCTTGCTGAAAAATTTTGGCCATTTTAGTAAATCGAAATTTTTAGCGACGCAAGATCCGTCTCGTCCATGTTGCATAAACTTCAGACGTAGCTTCTTTGGCTCACACATTTTCTGTATTATATGTACAACATGAAAAAAATGCTTGTGTTTTGGACGTCTGTGTATAGAAAAAGTACTTAAACTGTTGCCATAGCAACAAGATTCTTTACTCTTCAGCTCCTAACACAACAGGTTCTTCGGTTCCAGACCAGCAGGTGAGGAAAAGTTGCATATTTCTCCATTTCAAGCAGATTATAATCTCATCTCATCTTTCAGAAACTCCAACACCTCTCAGATCACCTGGATGGTTAATTATGATTAGACTTTTTACCTCCCATGTTATAGACTTTACACAGTATACACACACTGGCCATTTTATTAAGGACACCTTGGTAGTACTGCGTTGGGTGCAGAAACGATTAGGAAATCTGTGCAGACTGTACCTGGGCATGTGATGTGGCAGGAAGGGGTTGGTATCACTTTCCGAAGTGAAAGGGTTTGGGGATCGAAGGTCCCCCGAACTTCCCGCTCGTCCTCCGTTGCTCGTCTTCTTCCCGTCCTTCTTTCCCGTCACGCGCTCCAGCAGGCTGATCTTCTCCTTCTTCTCCTTTCTGTCCCACTGGTCCGAATCGAACGGGTTGCGGTTGCGCGGGAGCGTGGCGGATTTCTGCGGCATCTCCGGGAACGGGTCGCCCGCCATATCGCCGTCTTGGAATCCGGGCATCTCGCTCTGAGAGCGGCGGTGAGGAGGAACTTCACCTGAACACACGGTATAAAAAGTCATTTCTTAATGGAGAAAACAACTAAAAAATATCTACAAAGCATTTATGAGAATTTGTTTTCTGTACAACGTCCAGCAACACTTCTAGCAACGCACAGACTTTCTTCTTCTTCTACCAAATATTTAATATTTTATTCTCACATTTGTAAAGGTCCCAATTTTGGATGTAGAATCACAAAAAGTTGCCAGACACTCCAGAACCCCAGTAGATCCCATACAGGGATGTGATGTGGCGCTTGTGCTTGGACTTACGGTTACCGCAGTGAAATGCTTCCAATATGCACATCTTACTTTATACGATGTTTTGACTCACTTTCTGTAATTACAGTTATATCCGAGTTGAGTCATATTTTATGCAGTTAAAGTGCACTAGGGTCAGTTGGAAGCAGACCAAGCCCACATCACACACGCCAACTGTGGAGGTAAATGCCACGAGAACCCATTCAAACAGAATCAATAATGTATAAAATCTATTTTACACCTTAAGATGGATGTGTTTCAATTTTAAATGTATTCTTTAATAATGCATATCAGCCGGCTGAGTAAGTGGACATTTGGACATTCTTCGGCGCGCCCCAGGTTAGAGAGGGAATGAGAATGCATAGGGAATGTGCGCCGGTCTCACCTCTCTCCTCCATGGAGTTTACAGAGTCCGTCTTGGGCCTGAAGTGCGTTCCTTCCAGATCGGACATGGAGTGCGCGGCCGAGAGTTTCTGAGTGCCGGTCAGGAGCGAGCGCTTGGGTTTGGGCTCCAGAGTAGCGGAGGTGTGATGAGGTTTCTTGCCCGAGCCGTGCTGAGGAAGCTGGGATTCGGGATCGTTGAATCCGCTGCGAGGCAAGATGGCCGAAGAGGCGTCCGAGTCGTGCTTGCGGCCCTTCATCCTGTCCTTGAGCTTGGAGAACGGCGAGCGCGGCTTGTCGCGCATGGACAGATCGAACATGCTGGCCGTCATGTTGTTCCTCATGAACTGGACGCTCACCTGGATCTTCCCGCGCTCTTTTTTCTTTTTGCCTGGACGGGAATCCAGGGCGTACCAGCTGCGGAGAACAGGAAACATAAACATTAGATACAGCTGTCAATAATATGAGATGTGTTCGAGTCAACTTCTAGGTAGCTCTAAGCCCAGTGGACTCTCGTTAACATTTAGAGAGTACAAAGCCTGATTCTTGAAGATCGACGGATAACTTGGCGCCAACTTGTCATGCAAAAAAGTGATGCATCTGTATGTGTGAACACGATCCTACACCAACACCACTTGCACGTTACAGGAACTCTGGGAAAGCTGGGAGTCATCGTCAAATCCCCCGTACAGTCCTGACCTCGCTCCAAGCCATGTTTGTGGCCATTAAAGGAGATCCTGGGAGGCCGGCGTTTCAGACATGAAGCAAACAGTCTGACGTACTCATGGTTCTGACGTACTGAGAAAACTTTCTCCCTTGATGGTGTCCAAGCGCTAGTGAAAGACTGTTTTTACTCTCATAACCGTATTCTGTCGTTCTGCACAATCACAAGTAGATTTGGACTCCTTTAAAACGTGTCTTATTATTCAAACAATGTCAGAGCACAGACCTCCGTGTTGTCCCGGTGTTACTTGCTAATTTCTTAAATGAAACCCTATTATAAAAATACATCATGCAATTAATAAAGTCTGTGTTCCTGCTGCTATAGGAACCAAACAATGGGTGTCATATTATAGGACGTCGTTTAGAGCTCAATCCATTTATACATTATAGTCGGATTTAGGGATGTGCAAAAGCTCAAAGCTCACGGATTAAAAAATAAATATATATATATATGTATAACAAATTAGTCCGAATATCTTTTCTAAATAAGTGTCTAGTGACTTATTGTGAGAGAAACCCCAAACTTCATGCTGGAACTGAGCACTTCATTACAACATCACCACTGTGCTTTCTGAAAGCGGAAAAAAAAAAGTAAACTAAGCAAATGTGTTACGGAGTTCGAAAACAAGCGATCATCAGCGCAGCAGAAGGCTCTGTGTGCGACAGAGCAGTGAATTACTCATCTTAAACGAGCAAAAGAGTACTTCAGCTTCATGAAATAAAATGGAAACAGGCCATCACACTTTCATTTCCCCTTTTTTCATCAAAAGTACCACAAAGGAAAGTGCCTCTTCCAAGGCCGATGTATAATTCATAAAAAGAAAAATACAAAAGGGCAATATGTTTGTCTGCTGAGAAACCCAATTTCACTTCACCTAAATCCACAGACTAGTCCATTTGAAATGCCTGAGAACGCATATTATAGCGGGGATAAACATAATTCCCTGGTAACTGCGTTGGTTCGGGGCACATAAAGAAGGAGAAATAAGACGCCCCCCATTCCCCAGATCCTGTTTGCTTAACCTCTCGTGCTTTCTCCCCTGGAAGTAATGTGATTGATGCTATAACTCGGCGAAAAGAAGGTGACATTTGCACAAATCTGGCCTTTGTTCCCCCTCGCTCCTCGCGCCAGCATGGGGAGATTATAAAAAGAGGAATATTTCTGGATAGCGACATAAATTATGTCGCTGTAACAGCTTGTTTAAGGTGCTCGGGCAGACGTTCGCCGGTTCGGATGCAGGCTGAATCGCTTAAAACGCTGCGACGGTGAGAAACACCGCGCCGAGCCAAAGTGCCATCAAACCGACAGCTTAAGTAGAGGGGAAGAGAAAAGTATCACGTCTTGGATACGTGAGCGCATGGTGATTTCGCGAAATGTAGAAAGCATACGCTCGGCGTCGATGATGATAATAAAACAAGGTCAGTCTAGCAAAATGGATTTCCTTCTCCGTAAGCGCTTTTAGTAAGGTGTTCTGCTTCAAACTGGATGTTAAAGTGAAACCATATGTTACAGGGCTCTGTACAGAACATCCACCCCCCCCCCCCTCCTCCCTCCCACCAGAACCCATTTGGACTTGGAGATGCACTCGTCTCCATCAGCAAATTTATTGATTTAGGCAGAAACTTTTCATCCTGCATTGCTGGACGTTCATAACAAGCTCCACCCTTTGAAGGTTCTTTTTCGATCACTCTTGGAGAACTCAATATCAAGTATGACAGATAGAACCCCTGGTAGAACCTAATGTTGCTGAAGTATCCAATGAACCACTTATCCAACCCTTGGTTGGAGGATTTTTAAAACCAAACTTATTTATTCGCTTTTAGGAACACGGTTCCTTGAATGGTTGAAAGTGAAGTCATAGATTCTACATAATTATCAACTTGGAATTTGGATTTGTTTCTAAAACCATGTTAATTCAATGAAAAATATGTTGCCGGCTTTAGAAACTGATCCTGCATTTCCAGCTCTAAGACCCTTAAGGGCGATTGGACGAGCCTACAAGAAAAGGCTGATAAGGCAGAAATGGTTCACTATCCAAGGAACTCTCGAGGAACCCTTCTTTCCAGAACTTTGATCATCTTTATCTCAGTACATTAAGGGTTCTCAAAGAGTTCCAAGAGGAGCTTCAAAAAATGTTCTACTGGGAATCTTATCTGATAGTGAAGCCATCTCAGGTTCTACACAAACGCCTGAAGGGTTCCAAACTGTAGAACCCATTTGGTTTGGATTGAAGGCAGGTGTGTGTTTGAAGAATGCAGCCTATGAAAACACCAATACAGGAAACTTCTGATCCTGCATTTCAATGCATTCAGAAGCATCTTTTGTTTTCTTGTCCATGGATTGTTCTTAAGCTTATTTCTAGTCAGATGTTACTAAAACTACACGTGAAATAACTTTGTTCTATTGGCAGGTGATTTTATGAATGATTTATTTTATATTTTTATGAAGTCATCTGCCAGTAGAACAAGACACATTTGGGTTGCAAATCCAGTAACATTTAACTAGAAATGAGTTTAATAGTCTTATATTGGGTATGTTAAGAAATTATAAATAGGTTTGGATAGATTCAGGAGTATCTCCCTTGCTAAGTTGTCATGTTTTGCAGTTAGTTTTTAAAATCGATCACCCATGCACAGAGAAACTCTTCTTTGGCAGGACCTGTCCTTTTTGTGGCCTTTTTCTCTTAACTTTCCACATCGCCATTTATTTTTAGCTTTCCTTGGATGCGGAGCAGATCAAGGAACCTTGTCTGGAATTACTACCATATGGTGATGAAGACCCAGTTTAGAGGAACCCTTTCGAATTAGAGTTCAACTTATTCTGTCAAAATACTGTCTGAGACAATACTGTTATCATCATGTCTCCATTTAAAAAAAAAGAAAAAAAAGAAGATGTACTATATCTGTGTAAAAGGAAGAACTGTAGTCTATGCGAACTTATCCCAGGACACAGGGCACAAGTCAAAGTACACCCTGCACAGGGTGCCAATCCATCACGGGGAACACACACTCACACTAATTCATACACTACGGGTAATTTGGGAACACCAATTAGCCTAACCAACATGTCTTTGGACTGTGGGAGGAAACCGGAGCACCCGGAGGGAACCCACCAAACATGTGGAGGACATGCACACAGAGACGGGAATCGAACCCGGACCCTGAAGGTGCAAGGCAGTCTGTTATATATAACCTCTATTTATTTATTCATTTATCATTTTTTTGTTCAATAAAAGGGATTTAACAGTCTTCATCAGGTTCTTTGGATTATATTAGTAATAACTGTTCATCACTGGAGCTCTGAGTGAAACACTTCGACTGTACCAAGAAGAGAACATCAGTGTGGAAGAACTTTAAGGAGCCAGGCAATTTATTTTTCCAGGCATTAAACCAAAACCTGATTAACCTGACTGGATTAAAAGGAAATGCCGAACACACACCCAAACACACACACACACACACACACACACACACACACACACACACACACACACAGACATGCATTAACCTGTGTTTGGTACCGTATGTCCGAGACAATGTAGCATGCCAGGTGCTGAGTATTTGTAAACCCGTTCTCGTTAGTCTGCACTGCATCACCGCTGTGCCGCATGGCAGGTTGGGGTGAGGTGAGGTCTGGAGCTCATCATGACCCGGGTCACGGGTCGGCCTTCAGATTAAACTGCAATAAACATTTGCAGGATCTTGAATCCCTTATTGTTTTTTTTTTTTAACGCAGGTATTTAAATATGAAAACCTCGAGAGATAGTAAATGCCATGATGTTTTTGTTTTACTTTAATTTGAGGCGAGGCCGTCCTTTTCTCCTAGTGTGGGCTTCAAGGACGAGATAAACTTCGCCCAGATAAACCGCGGGTCCGCAATCCTCCCACGCCGCGCGGGAACGCTGGGAAAATTCACACACTCGGCGGGCGCAGGTGTGCGGAGCGTCACTGGTGATGGACTCCTCCGCCGTGCGTCAGAGTAACCCTGTGGTACTAGTGTTAATAGGCACGTATACTGTAGATATTCAATATTAACAATTACTGCCTTGAGTTTTATTCGACTTCAGGATTGAACTTTTGTTTTATTACTTGTAATCACTTCCTGGCTTAGTGCCTCTAATAGCTAAAAACAAACCTTTTTCTGTTTGAATTTTTTTCTTTTTTCTTTTTGAAAACACTATTAGTATTAGGCCATCTGGAAATACAGCCAAGTTCAAAATTATTGGCACCCTTTAAGACACCCAAATAAAATAAAACTGCATTATTATGCAAAGTATTACAATTACACAAATTAAAATAGAATAAATAAACCACCAAGAGTCGCCTCCATTTTTCACCGCCTATCTTCACGACGACGTCCGGACTGCATTTGCTTCTAATACAAAATGGGAAGCGATTTTTTTTTCTCGCTCCAAGAACAATAATTCAAAACAATTTTTCAATTGCGCTCAGGATCCAGAAACTGTATTTTTCTCCACATGAAACACATCATCCATAAACCCAAAAAGCTGTTACAAAGCCAGTTAAAACTGACGCTAAACAAAACCAGGAGTGAAAAAAAGAGAGAAAAGAAAAGAAGAGAACAAAAAGTCTGGGACAGCTGAATATTCGCAGTATAAAGCGAAATCGTGAAAAGTGTGAAAATCTTTAATCAATAATAGGCAAATAATTGATCTATAATCAATAATAAGCATAAAAATGCAAAGAACTTCTACAAGTGCTCTATGTTATATACTGTATACACCTCATGAAAAAAAAAAGCGACTCGAGAAAACAGCATCCTTTTATATTTCAGGTCAAACGATCACTCAGGCCGCGTTATTTGAGGTCCCTTGTTTGCATGACGGCTAATTTTAACTTTTAAAGTCTTTAGGGAAGTTGCAAATACAGCTATTAATCACCAGCGTAAAGAACCAGGTTGGCTAGAGCACGAGACAGGCGTTTGTAAACACCTTCCTCGGTCCAAGTGACAGAACTGAAAGATGAATTATGGGAGCTGCACTGATGGAAGCGCTTCGTACCGCCATACATGCACACGGAGAAAAGGTGCTCCGTCAGCCAGCTGTCTTATTCGGCTTTCTACACAGACCAGGCTTTATCTTAAAAAAAAAAAGTGCTCTCAGTTCCCTCTGCAATGTGTGTGTGTGTCCTTTATAGAGATGTTTTTTTTAATTCAGTACGCCCTGCATCTTATTTTACACCAAAAAGAGAAATGAAAGTGAAAATCTGTTTAAAAATTGTACCTCGAGTTGTTTCAGTATTTAATAGTTTTAAAAGATATTTAAAACCCCAAATTGAAAGACATCACCTTACGCACGAAATCTCATACAAGCGTCTTAATCCAAGAAATCAATATCATACAGTATCATCATCACCACATCGGCACGTTCTAGGAAGGAGGCTCCAGCGTCAGGGCCTTGCAAATCTTAGGATGTTTTTCGCTTTCTGTCTTAAATCACAAACCGATTTAGATTTATTAGCTAATGCAAACGGGGCAGCAGTAGCTCAGTGGGCAAGTTATCGGACTAATGATCGGAAGGTCCCAGGTTCAAATCCCACCAAGGCCCTTAACCCTCCCTCACCTGCTCAGGTGTATAAAGAGATAAGAAATATAAGTCGCTCTAGATGAACGCGTCCGCCAAACGCCTTAATCGTTACGAGGTGCTTTATGAATCACTCACGGCTTCCTTATGAACCACTGCTACAATTTTCAAACATGGCCGAATGTTTTATTGTATTTATTTCCACCTTTCACCTGGGACGCACTTTACCCAACTTCATGCTGATCTCTGTAGGATTTCCTACAATCTCAAGGTTCAGGGTCAAACCCGGAGACTTTAAACGTCTCGTCGAAGGTTCGCGGCTGAAGACGCGACCGACAAAAGGAACTCGTTTAAGTTCCGCAATGTTAACCGTAACATCGACGAGACCCGTTGAACTGCTGACACTCATCTGTCGAACATACTTTATAAATAATATCATCATACACACACAAACACACACACACGCACACATACACACACACGCGCACATACACACACACGCGCACACACACACACACACACACAGAGATCATCATGCTCATAAGAATAGGTCACTGCGTAACCAGAGAGAGAAAAAAAAAACTCCAACAGAAACAGCCTCTACTGACTGAACAGGAAATCGAACGTGCAGATGTGTGAGCGCTCGACTGCGGCTGTTTCTCCACTGCGGCCCTCTGAGGATAATCCACCTGCTATTCACTATATTATTTTTGAATAATCATCCTCGCCAAACTAGTTCATCTGCTTACGAGTTCTGCTTACGTGTCACACTCCGTCTCTCTCGGCACTTCAGATTTTCCGCACTGACTGACCACGACTGACTGACGCACTTGACTGCTGGACGTCTGGCTGGGAGTTTTTTGTCTTTTCCAAATATGGAAGTTGAGATGTGTGTTTTTTTTATTTATTTATTTGCATTCAATTAAAACTTTTCTTTTCTCATTAAAAAGTTATAATTTATGTTATATAACAACCGTGAGCATCTAAGCAGCCTTTCTTGTCCTCTTCCTCTGACAATAAACTTTACTCCTGACACTGGAGACTCCTTTTATATAAAGTGAATTAAAGCCCAGGTGCAAATGGTTACCATCAGTACGGTTGCTTGTTAATTAGTACGTCGTACGCCACATCCGAGTAAATCTGATCAAACGTTTTGCTAAAAACTCGATTCATTTTATGGCAAATCAACCCAGGGCAATCTTCAAACATGACACATTCTCCAGTTTGTTGAAATGGCATTGAATATTGCAAGGCATCGTTATCATGTTGCAACAAAATGGAAATGCACTATTTTGGTCCACACTGCGTAGCCACAAAAAACACAACGCAAACCTCTCCAGCGTGGTTTAGCAACGCTGGACTGTCACACAGCATCTGATTGTTTTCTGGTGAACAGCACGCGCTTGATTAAAAGGAACTTCAAGAGTGTGAGACTCGTTTTACAGAGGCGTCGATTAAGTGACTGTGTGTATATACAGTAAATACACTGCCTAAAAAAAGGAAAAAAGAAACAAAACAAAAGCAAACAAGATTGGAGTCACATTTAGCTTTGATTACAGCACACAGTGTGGTTTACAGTTCACGTGAGAAGATGATTCCTGACGCTCCCAGAAGCACCCCGAGTCCTGGAATACTGTATACCCGTGCCATCAGGGGAGAAAAACTCCATAGGTGTGATAACCGGGTCATTCAGTACTTTCAGGTCGTCAGCTGACCACGTAACGTTGCCGAGTCTGGACCTGAGCGAGCGAAGCGACCCCGGATCATAACACTGTCTCCAGAGGCTTGTACAGTGGACACTACACAGTACATGATGGGAGAATCGCTTTATGCGCTTGCCTTCTTACCCCGACACGCCCATCGCTCTGGAATAGGATCAATCTGGACTCATCGGGTCACATGACCTTTTTCCATCGCTCCAAAGTCCAGTCTTTATGCTCACTAACTACTTCAAGCCTTTTTCCCCCCTCACTAACAAGTGGTTTTCTTGCTGCTTCTTTCTTGTGTTTTACTGCTGCTTCACCAGGTGTATAATTGATCTCCATGCATGATTTTTTTTCTTTACATAAAGTTCATGGTTCAGCAGTATCCTTCCAGGGTTTTATAATGTGTCGAAGGGTTCTTAACCCAGTTCCAGTCAAATCTCCTTTGTTTTTGGCCAGGCAGTATGTGTATATTATACACACACACACACACACACACACACACACACACAGTTTAAACCACAAATTCAGGTTGTGACCCAAATATAAACAGAAACCTCCTGACCTGGCATTTTTCTCAACTTGAAGTCAGTAGCATCATGGGCTGCTTTTGAACAATCAGGTACGCTCTCACTGACACAGGAAACACAACTGTCACAAAAAACAAAGCCTACATGATGTGACCGGCAATGACTACAGTGGGGGGGGAAACCACTGGCTGATGATAATCAGTGTGTATTTATATCTAGTGGGGACACCAGGCTGGGGGAAGATTGCAGTTCTGTAGCGTATGGCAGTATAATGATATAAGTGGTACCACATAATGATAATCGGGTCCATAAACATCATCATCATCGCTGTCGTGATCACCCTTATCACCATCAATAGGAAGCATGCTTTTAGAAAAAGGTCAGGGAGTAGGTGGGGAGTTCCCATGACTCAACAGAAAGCTTCGTTTTGACACGATCAGCAGTCTTACTTTTCTTTTCCAGTCAACTAGGTCAGTGCTTTCTAATCCAGGAATCCCCAAATGGTCCATCAAAGCTCGAACATCTCAGAGATAAAGAAATGAAGACTACTGAACAGCGAGTGTACTGTACGTGCCCTGAAAGCTGAGGCGTCTACATATACGAGGGTTTGGGAAATACTGAGCCGTGGTGATTTTTGACTCGGTAAATTTAGACTAGAGATGGAAAGAAGGCATGTGAGGTTTCCATACTCGGTTGGGTTTTTTGAAGGTTTTTAAAGAAGTCAATGTTACGCTATTAGGCTATAGTCAGTAGTTCCCTCAGCAGCTTCTCCTTTTTTTTTTAAATAAGATTAAAAATACCCGGCTTGTTGCACAGCAGAGTGCAAAGTCATGAAGACTTTCCCATGGTGGAAAAAACAAAAACAAAAACAAAACAAAACAAGACAAAAAAAAAAACAAAAAAAACATACCGATTCTTTCAGTAAGAAAGCACGTCCTTTTTACACCAGAGCGATTCATCATCCTTGTACTGGTTAAAGAGCGAACCTCTTATCCGTTTATACAGTAGTTACAGTGAAAGGTCAACATGGCGGCTGGAAAGTAGAACACTTACTTGATCTTTTTTCGCTCCTTGTTGTCGAACACCTCATTCAGGTTGACGGTTTTCTGCCCCAGGAACTTGTCCATCCCGACCAGCGACCTGTGCATGACGACGAGACAGAGCTCGTACACCTCGGGGTTGCCCTCCACCAGCAGCCCGGGCAGCTCAAACGAAGCCTCCTCTCTCCACATGGGGCTCAGGGTCTTCTCCGCCACCGAGGTGGAGTATTTCTCCTTCCCGAGCTGGATGATGGTGTAGGCGTCGTTGGTGCCGTTCTTGCCCTTGGCCTGGAGGTCTGTGGCTTGAAGCACCGTCACCTGGACGTGCGTGGGGAACCATTTCTGCGACTGCTCCGCCAGCGACATGGTGACGGGTTTAACGATCTTGTTCAAGATGTTCTAAATGAAAACGTAGGAAGCTTGGAAGATCACGGGGTCATGGCTTGATCGGGGCAGTGTTACATAGTTTAGTTAACCGCGGCGTTCGTGGAAAAGCCAAACCTCACCAGTGCACCAGTGGGAATGAAATGAGCAGGTCCAGTTTAATGTTCATGGTTCCTCACTTAGGCCAGGGCACCAGGAGCATCTCCACCTCCAGGCATCTCCTACCCAGGCAAGCAAAAGACAAAGCAATACATGAAGAATCATACTATTTAACAGCAACATATTCACTAATCAGGATAAGATATCTATATTGCTATGGAAACTGATCACATGACTGATCTCTTCTCCCTGCCATACATCAATACAGCACTCCAACCTCTTTCCTTTACCTTTACACCATTATTTCCAAACTTCGAAGATACCTGACACGACACACTCCACCTTCCCTCCTTCAAACTCGTACGTTTCACACCAAACAACATTTAGTTTTGCCCCACGAACAATTCAACTTACAGCCAGATAACCAGACAGACCGAAACACAAGGCGTTATCTTTCCACACCCATATTCGTTCAAGTCCCGCCTTGTGCTCTGTGATTGGCTAGCAGCCATCCGCGTTCTGCTGCTGTGATACGCTTACAGTCGCTCGCCGACAGGAAGTGTCCAATCAGAGCGGCGCGGCGAAGGCGGAAATTATACGAATACAGGTAGGGATTTTAAAAAATTACGCCCTGATTCGGTACTTTACTCTATTTCCTGGTTCCGCATTTCCGTCCGTATCGTCACTGAGTCAGAGTTTAAACTCCTCCTCCGTTGCCAGGGAAACTGGTGGTCTTCTTTGCTCGGACCAAAGCTGTAGACAGTTATATTTCATATGGTTATTCATCATTTTAATGTTTTATATAGTTATTTATTAACAACAGTCAGAGTTGATTCTGATTTTGTAAACACACGATAAACAGTATAATTTAAATAATAATTTAAATAAATGTTAAAAAATTAAATATTTTATATATATATATAAATTATATATATGTTTTAATCTTTTAAATATTTTATTTTAAAAAATCAACATTTTTAAAATTAAATACAATTTTTAATAAAAAAAAGTAATTAAAAATGTTAAATATTTTTTATAAATTATATATATATATATTTAAATCTTTTACATCATATATATATATATATATATATATATATATATATATATATTTGATTATTATTATTATTATTATTATTATTATTATTAAAAAAAGATTTAGCATTTTTAAAAATTCATTTTTAACATTTTTTTTATTATTATTTAAATTATACTGTTTAGCATCAAAATCAGAACCAACTCTGACTGTTGTTATCTTTTTAAAATAAATATATATATAATTGCACTTATAATTTTATCAAAATTATATACATAGAAAAAGACAAACATTACTGTCCTATTTTTCATAAATAAATAACGTTTTTTTTCTGTACATTGGTCAGAACTCGCTCTTTCAATGATTTTTGTTTCATTTCATTTTTGATTGATCTTTTTGTTTCATACATTGGAAACCTGAAATCAGTCACATGACAGAAATAATTCTGTCTGTACGTCTGTCTGTATCTCTGTCCAGTCTTTTGAGTTTTTGTCACAGCATCACTCAAATCCGGCTGTGAAATTACAGTAAAAAAAATTAAGGGGTTCAACTTTGTTGTAGGCAGACATGTATGTGGGCTTCATCCAGAAATAATCATATCACTGACTACATTACAGCCGACCAGCTTATTTTTAAGTGCACCTTTTGATATAAAATCACCCAGCTAATATTTGCCGAACAGCAATAAGCATCCTCATGTAGATCCTGTGTAGAGGATCCGGGACTGGAGGTAGAACATGTGGGCAGCTTTTCTTATTTAAGACCACAAGTTTCCAGTAAACCTCAAATCCAGAGACTGAAACCAGCACTGAGGAACATTTATCTTGTTTTCCACGACTATTTTTCTTTAGTGTGATTTCTTTTTTTTAAATCAGTATACACAGATATGATATAATAATAAAGTGAAGCCAGCTGCCGACCCGAATGTACTGAACGTCCAGGTTATCACCTCTATGGAGTTTTTCCTCCTCACCTTTGCACATGTACTTTATGTGGTCTCTTATGTACAGGACTTCTCTGGATATTTCTCTGTTAACTTAAAAATGTCGATCTGTCTGGTCTCGGTTAGCCGGCTAATTAGGTTTCTTAGCTAGTTAGTTTTGTTAATTTAGGTTGTTCATTTATGTTGCATGTAGCACCTTGGTCCTGGAGGAACGTCGCCTCGCTTCACTGTGTGCTGAGCTGTATATGGTTGAAATGACAATAAAAACCTACTGATGCTAGCACTGATGCCTCGCCCCTCCAGGGTCCGGGTTCGATTCCCGTCTCTGTGTGCATGGAGTTTGCATGTTCCCCCCGTGCTAGGTGGGTTTCCTCCGGTTTCCTCCCAGAGTCGCAAAGGTTGGGTTAATTGCCATTCCCAGATTGGCCGTAGTGTGTGAATGAGTGTGTGTGTGTGTGTGTGTGTGTGTGTGTGTGTGTGTGTGTGTGTGTGTGTGTACCCTGCGATGGACTGGTACCCTGTCCAGGGTGTACCCCGCTTTGTGCCCCTGGAGTCTCCTGGGATTGGCTCCAGGCCCCCTGAGACGATGAGTGAGTGAGTAATCAGCTTTAGATAATAACAGGAATTCCATGACATCGCATCAAACTGTCGTTGATTATTTTCCTAGAACAGCACACCTTCAAGTGTTTTAATCCTTATGTTAAATACCTGCTGACAGCTTGTGTGATTGCTGCTTGCCAGTATATCACACACACACACACACACACACACACACACACACACACACACACACACACACACACACACACACACACACAGGTCAGTGGATGTAGTGACTGCTATTGGCAGAATCTCATGTTCTGCTCAAGTGGGGACACTGAAGTGCAGATAAGTGCTTCATTTGAATAAGCATATAGACACACACACACACACACACACACACACACACACACACACACATGCGCGCACCAGCCGCTCGACAAGTCCACGTTAACCAAACACACATGCTCTCCCATTTTCTTTCGCTCTGCCGTGACGTGCGTACATGCCGGAGTCAGAGGCACGAGCTCGGCCCATCCATCACGCGGAGATTATAACTCTTATCTGGAGTGTATCTCCGCAAGAAAATGGCTTCAGTGCCGTGAAATATGAGGTCGTATAAAATGTGTTTTGGACAGTTTAAAACGAGGAGGAGCCGTCCTCTTCGCCATTTTGAGTCAAGGCCTCGTCTCATGCACCGATGAACAGCTGGAGGAACGTCTTTGTGGGGGGAAGAAAGAGCGTCTTATGAGATACGGACAAAGATGATGAATGAAACCAGGCGGAAAAAGAGCACGTATCTGGTGCGGGTCGTTACCTGGTTGACGTGTATATCTACATTTAATGCTATGATGCAAAAACTTACAATCCATTCTGTGCATCTGTGAAGAAAAAAGTCCCGATGAACATTTCGCTTGAAGTGCAAATCACATTCATACACTCTTCCATTTTTAGACAAACGTAGTCGAGCCGTGTTTGATGTCTGACAATTTTTGTTTTTTATATGTATGTATATATATATATTTGGACTTTATATCTGAACAACACGACTAGTGTATTGTACTGTACGTAAAAGTAATGGAGCTCCATCTTACCCAAAACTGTTTCTGTAAATCCTGTGAAAAACCGCTGACATTTTTATTCAGTCATTCATCATGAAGTATATGAGGCTGCTTTCACATTATGCAATTTTTCTCAACTGCCAGCGCACGTTCCGCATGGAATCCTACGGCTGCTTTTAAAAAATAGGTCACATCGGACCTTTGAAATGTTGAAAACGTAAAAGCTTTAGAGATAAAGCACAGAGCCGGGTCACGAGGTTGGGGACAAAGAACAAAAAGAAAAAAAAAATCATGGCAATGACATGACAATTAGCTGATAATAAACGATTAATAATTAATAAAGTAGACCGTCTATCTATCTAGTACTGCTAAAAACATTGGCTAAGGCTACAAAAGATACTCTGGACTTCTAATATGGAATTTGGAAATAGGATGTCAGAATTTTGGCTGAATTTGCTACAAGTCTGTAGAAAACAAAATGGTAGAAAATGGTAATACTATGGTATATGTTAAGGTATGTACTATAGTTTACTCTGGTAAAAGTCATATATTTAATAATAATTTACATAAAAGTGACATGTATGGACAGTCTAACAGAATTCTGTTTATTTTGCATATCTTATATACATCTATGTGGATTTCCAGAAAGAGGGTGTGTTTGTTTGTTTGTTTGTTTGTTTGTTTCATTTGTTTGTTTGTTTTCTTTCTTCGATGTTGGGAATAATACACAGTTCCGCGTTTTAGTCCGATTTGGAATATATTGTCATCTGCGTTACTGTCAGCGCTTTGATACTTTTCATCTCCAAACATTGTGGGTGGAGCTTAGGAGGCCATCGTGTTACAAAGCACTGACACTGGAGACTCCTTCCATCAGTGGTAAACAAAGTTCTACTTACAAAAAAACCTCATGGTATGAATAAACACACTTTCACATTACTTGCCAGTACAGGACAACGCATCTCGGCTGACAAAGCGAAAAAAAGTGTCCGATGTGCATTTTTCCCCAAGCTGCCCCCGTCTTGTGTTATCCAGACCGAAACCCGACCCCGACCCCGACACCTACAGCCTACTGTTCTCCTCCGTCGCGACTATTTTTAGGTTTATAAAAATAAAAACGAAACGACCTCTTTGCAGCGAGCATGCTGCGCACAGGGTCACGACCCCTATCCCTAATTTGACAATTCGTCAATCATATTCATGTTCTACCTTCTGAAGCCTGCACTGTGTTTCACTGCCTCTGGAGTGGCATTAAAAACCGTCCAAAGACCCCACATTCCAACCTCACCTGCTTTCTTTTATTGTTCCCCGCTGAAGTACGAGTGTGTAAAGAGGAAGACAAAAATTGAATAAGTCACAGAATCATATCTAACGCATGGCTGAAGTCCACTTTCTGAAGAAATGACGCCGGATCCTCGCAACGTGTCCAATATTCGACAGGAACCTGTGCGGCGGCGGCAACAACCCGCTCGCACACCTGGTTCTGCTTTACATCCGTTCCTTCCAAACTACATAGGTTGTATTACATTTATTAAACACTTTTATGCATCTCTGGCTGCGGGACCGGCCCATCTGTTAGCACGGGACAATATATCCGCCGTCCAAGTTCGCAGCGAGAGAGCTGCAGAGAGGGATGGGATACAGCCGTAACGTCCCGGGGCCGCGAGATTGATTTAAGAGGCGGCGCTTTTTAGCCGTTTAGATCTCAGATGAGAATGTAATTAAAAAGGGGGGGAAAAAAGAAGAAGAAAAAGGAGGGAAGCACACAAATCACACAGAGTTCAGGCTCGGTGGAATGCACAGGCCTCGCTGATATATGGAGCTGCAGATGTGCGAGTGGCTCCTGAAAGGTGAGTCGTCTGGAGCACAAGTTTGATGTTTTATTCGAATATTACTTAACCCACATGTTCTGATCACTACTTAGCAACGGATGTCTCACTGACCGAGACAGTCGCTTTAGCTAACGCAGGAATACAGTGCTAAAAATGATGATAACACAACCAGATAAACATTCTTTATGAACGGCGGTACAAAGACCTTCATCTTTTTGGAGGACCTGCTTGAGGATCCCCCTAATGGCAGGTGTGTGTGTGTGTGTGTGTGTGTGTGTGTGTGTGTGTGTGTGTGTGTGTGTGGAGAGTGTACAGGTGCGAGTATGTATATGGACAGTGGTGAGTATATATATACAGTATAGATTTATTATTATTTTTTTTGTAAAAAAGTTTTCAAATTCATGGAAGTTAAAGATCTGACTTGTCAAAAATGGAGGATCAAAACTTTTGGTCAGTTCTGATCGGGCTTGACTTGACCCCATAGTTGCCATTTATTAATTTTTTAAATTGTTTTATTAAAAAAAAAAAAAAAAAAAAAAGGTTGGGTTGCAGTGCCGTGCATAAGTATTCACCCCCCTTGAATTGTCGTATTTTGTGGTCAATACATATTCAAAGCCGTGTGTCTTAACATTTTCTGTGTTAAACATTTTCTCAGTTGCAGCAATGAAGACAACTAGAAAAACTCTGTTTTTTCAGTAATGTGACATATTTATCAGCGGAAAAGTACATCCAGTCCAGTCACATTATCTACGACTGGTTTGGAGTAACATATTATTGGTTCATATTTTTTCCCTGCCTCCACAAATACAGGTCAGTTTGATAAATGTTCGTATTTTCCCTCACTAATGTTTCCAAAACTACTGTTTCCTGTCCATGACAACGCACAACAACGGTGGAAAAAGGCATGCTGGGAATGTGCACGGGGTGTTTGACCCGTTCCCTTTTGGTTGTTATGGTTTGTGAACGTACTGTAACATGCTTTTTTCCCCCATGTGTTCCATGTTATATACTGTATCCTGTGCAAAACTCGCAATCACTGTCATTGATGTATTCATCTTGTGCTAGCGTTTTATCCTAGTAAGGGTCGCCATGGCTCTGGAGCCAATCTCACGAACTGACTGTCGTTAGCGCTAATTACAAATTCGCTTATTGTACAGCATTCAGGTGAGGTTTTGTTCATGTGTATTACACCACACACTAAATCGCACTGTACTGGAAAGCTTTTTGGTGAGACAGACTTCCACAGCAGGTCAGCAACATTGTAACTAAAATAATAACAATAATAATAAAAAGCTAACTATTATTAAATAATCAATAACCAGATGAAGCTTTGCATTTCACCAGATTAAACTGCACTCGGAATCCAAATCACATTAGAAATTTGAGCCCACAACGTGATGACAGCCGCTCCACAGCACTGAGGACACAGGGGACCCGCCTGCTAATTCAACGTGCTATAAATTGCCTGCAGACGGCTCGAATTAATACAACATCTGAGCGCTGCCAAAGTGGGTGTATCTCATTTGCGGTGATTGCATGTGTTGGCTCTATAATTGCCCGGATTGGTCATGCAATTTGTGGATCCAGCTGTTTTAATCACTCTCATTTGTTTAATTTGTTTGTCGTGTCCCACGCCCGCGTGTCCTCACTAGCATACAAAGCAGCGGATCCGCTTCCTCGCTCGCTAGTCGGAGTTCGGCAATGAAGGTTGCACGGGTTTTTTTTTCTTTTCTTTTTTTTTTTTTTTTTGTGACTGGAAGAGCTTAAACGAGCTTGAATTGTGCTGTAGCACAAATACAGCACTTCATTACAGCAGTCCGTCTGATTGTCTTCTGCTTTTATAAGCATAAAAACGAAAAGCGCCAGTGCAACCCTGACCAACATAAAGCCTTTACTAATGATGAATAAATGACAATTTAGCTTAACAGTGCTCTCTGTGGAGCGTCTGATGAGCTCTGAACGTCTGATGAGCTTGTTAGAGCCCGAGCAAAACCAACCAAGCAACCAGCAGACGCCGAACGCCACGTCCTGGCCGCCTGACTGTTTTAGGGTTAAGTGGTAAATTGCGTAATGGATGATAAATGGCTTCGTATTAGATCTTGGCTGCAGGGATTAAGACCATGACACCCTGAGCTGTCGGAAGTAACGACTGTCAAGCCTTGTTAGAGCCCATGTATCATTTGCAATAATTCTTGACATCTTGAGAGATTTTGGAACGTGAAAAAAAATTTCATTTCCAAGTAGTTATGTTGATGGCTGCGAATCAGCCTGTCCTTCCGACAAGAAACCCTGGGTGGTACTTAGATATTGGCGCTTCATCACGGATCACCTGAAGCTGAATCCCATCAGGACCGAGCTGCTATATATTTCTGCATAACACACCTGGAAACTTATACTGTAGTCTTGGTATTTCTTTGTATGACAAAGAAAGTATCATACACTGGATTCCTTGGACAATTTCAGTGGGATTTGACTAGACTATCCTGTGCTACAGACTGGGTCTTGATTGGTCTTTCTGAATGTAGCATCCTGCATAGATTCCCAATACAGCAGTCCACTCTGTATACAATGGGATTTATTTTTTAAAATCAAAACAAGACAAATTTTTTGCTAGTGTTTGAATAAAATGTAAAATTTCTGCCTAATGCGTTTATAACTAAAACGACTGTATATATGTACAATATTTTATACATAAAAAAATATGTAAATGGCTATTTAAAATTGTAATCTTAGGCTTTTTTTTAAGAATAAAATCTGACAAACAAAATACAGCTATTAACTTTGTATCCAATGGGATTTTTTTTACATTTTGTTTTTCAGCAAAACTAGACAAATTTTTGGTGGTGTTTTACTAAAATTGTAATTTTCCGCCCAATGCATCTATAACTTTAACTACACAGTATAAATATACAAAAGGAAAACAGTTGTAAACTTACATGTACAATATTTTACTAAAAATATTAAAATGGTTTATAAATTTTTTTTATTTTAGCCTTTTTATAAAATATGAAGAAAAAATACAACAATCCCCCTCAGTTGGATTTTTTTGTTCTTTTGATTTCATGAAAATACCTTATTTAATAATAATTTTAAAAAATACTTAATTTTTTAATTTCTTCTATTTAAAATATCATAAACATGTCACATGGTTATAAAAAAAATGTAACATGCATAGAAAGATAAAAATTCTATTTCACATTTGGGATTAAATTCAATAAAAAAATGAGATTTTCTTTATATTTTAAATAGTTTTTAATTTCCATAAACAAAAGAAAAATTATTTTCTGACAACGTCAAACATTTCAGCATTATATAATAGACCCAGCTTGCTTTTTGTTTTTGTTATTGAAAATAGGATACTGTGTTGTCTAGACCCAGGCACAAACGGTTCCCCTGAAGCCCACATCTCATTTTTATTTGCTGCGTACGAGTCCAGACCCGTGTGCGTTTTATCTCTATGCGTCACTGAGTAGTTTGCTTGTGCCACATGTTGAGATGCTGAAAGATTGACAGCATTGAGCTGAACACCTCCTTTGAAGGGAGGGAGAGGGGTGAGACGGGACAGGTGTCTCCGTACGCCGTTTAAAAGAAAATCTCTGTCTATCTCAGCACGCGGGAAGGGAAAGACCCACATGTGTGCGCCCTGCGGTCTTCTCTCTCTCTCTCTCTCTCTCTCTCTCTCTCTTTCTCCATCTCTTCATCTCTCTGTCTGTAACTGCTCAGTGGAGGTATGCAGTGTGCAGACGCATGCTAATGTGCCCAGAGGAAAAGAAGAAGAAAGAATCCGGGAATGGATGAATGGAAGCAGAGGAGAGACGGCTTTAATGCTCTCGTGATCAAGGACACCCAGAAATGAAAACGCTGCCAATTATAGGTTTATGGATACTGATTATGTACTAATGTGACATGGGCAGCGGTGCAAAGTAGGAAAAGTCTACTGATGAAGCTTAGGTTCTATTTTTTTTTTTTGCTGTCATTCCGTATAAGTGCTAGTGTGAGCATGTTTTGTGCTGAAACGTGACACGGTAACCCTAACACCCCTCTTATCAAATTTTGTTTAGGATCAGCTGACTACCTAACCCATCTTCCTTGGAAACAATCTCACTATTAATCTGCCAATCTCATTAACAATCTGAGCTATTCAGCTAAAACAAATGTCCATGTGGTTGTGGTGTAGTGTACTATATAGAGTACAGGAGTGCAGTCCAAGCCCAGGATGCTGTCAGGCGTAAAAACAGCGGCGATGAAGCTGTTACTGGCACGCAATAACGATGGAGACAAAAGTGAAGATAATTGAGAGAATGATGGCAGACATTGCTTGTTCTTTTAACACGAATCGTTCACCCGTCGGCACGATACTAAAGAACACTGTACTGTCATATATGTTGCATAGCCAGTTGTGTTAGTATACTAGTACCTAGACAATGTTCGCTGGACTTACGAACAAATCAGACTTACGAACGAGCTCTCGGAATGGAACGTGTTCGCATGTAGGGGACTTAATGTATATATAGCCAAAAAATGTATACACACTTGAAGAACTTGTATAAATACTTCAATACTAAGTCTATTGCTATATGTTTTATAGGGTGTAACCCACCGAGTGCCCCGATTCCCCCAAGATAGACTGGGGGCCTCCTGCGACCCTGTACAGGATATGCAGTATAGAGAGTGAGTGAGTGTAAGAGTGGCGCACCAACCATACTGTATAATCCCAAACAAGTCCATTTAAATTGCAATTGTACCACTATAAATTGTAGAACTATGTAAGGGTAACTGTATTTTTTTATTGCTCCACCATTAGTTATTAGATCATGTCTATAAATGTATTTATGCAGCAGAGGTTCTGTTACAGAAGCGGTAATGGTTCGAATCCTCGCAGAACTGCTGACGATGGACTTTTTCCCTCCATATGCTCTGCTAGAGTATCGTCCCCCAGTTCACAGCGCTGATGTACTGTAGACCAGCGCTCAGTCGATCGTCACTTGTGATGGAAGAAATCAAACCAACAGCGCGGTCTTCTCTTCCCAGCTGTCTGTTCTCGTTTTTAAAATAGCTCTTCAGCTCAATAGTTCTTTTCTCCGACTCGATCCGTTGTTTTATACTGTCTCATTTGCTGATATGATTTATTTGGGCTCCGGTGACGAATACGCAAATGCAAATCTATCCCTTTATCACACCCGACTTAAACGGCTTACATGACAGATGTGCCACCGTATCACACTCGCCGGCAGGATGGAGCTGCGTGACAAAGATCTGCGTCTGTTCGGAGCGCTGCATTTGGCAGAGTCGAGGAGACACTAGTCGACTAGTTTAAGAGTTAAATCGCGGCGTGGGATTGAACAGATTCCAGCATCCGATGGCAGCAGAGAGGGTCTGCGCCGACTCTCACAGAAACAGACAGGCCTGATTTTTACGACACATTTTTACAGGCTACAACATTCCACCGGAACGTTACAATGTATAATTTGTGTCTCAGTTGTTCAGTCCGTCTTAAATACACTGGTTTTTTTATGGACTGGTGCCCTCTAGCATCTCTGCATACCGGCAGTATTAACCACAGCTTGTGGGAAGCTTTGAGCTTTTGTATCTTCTCGTCAAATCCATAAATAACGCCAAGTGAATATACAATTATATCAGACACGCTTTGTTGATAATCAGTTTTACCAAAAAAATATTGTCGTGATATTTACTAAACATGTTATTTGTAGCCTGTAAAAGTCATGAAAGAACAAGTCTGATGTATTGCTTGAGAGGGAATGAATTGAGATTTGCTCTAAATAGCACTTCAAGTTTGCGATTCTGCAAGTGTGTGTGTGTGTGTGTGTGTGTGTGTGTGTGTGTTTATATCATCAATCAATCTGTGCTGAGAAAAATGATACAAACCACAATAAATATTATTGATTGTAAACCGCAGGCATCAGTTATTGGGATTAAGATGTTATTATAATAATACGATGCTCCTCGATTCTGATTGGTCAGAAAGTTCGGATTAGTGTTCTGTAGACCCCTTAAAGCTCAGAGCGTTCTGGACATTTTTTTTGTTTGTTTTGCTGTTTTTTAAATAAACACAACTAGGGCTCGGGATAGAGTGACACATACTTTTTTCAACACAAAATAGGCAAAATGATGAAGTGAATATTATTTCATTTTAATACCCAAACAGCACTAAGCAAAATAAAAAAAAATATATAAAAAAAAAATTGGTCACATAGGCAAAAAAAAAAAAGACAGATTTATAAATTCAAATGTTTTTATTGTTGTTTTCTGTTTCTATGACAACAACAACAACAACAACAACAATAATAATAATAATAATAATAATAATAATAATAATAATAATAATTTTGAGAGTTCTACATTTTTGCGACATTCCCATCTGTAAATAGGTAAAATTTTAACATTATAAAAGTTAAGATAACTTTTGTTCTGCCTGAACCCAAATGCACAGTTTGATGTTTGAAACCTCCATGTAAACACACACCAGCAAGGCTTCCATACAAGCACATACATTGTTTTTTTTACCATGATTGACCTATGCCGTGTTGTCAGCACAGATCTGTTTGTAGGATTTTAACAGCAGCTCTATGATGAGTTATTTTTTTAAATTAATTATTATAATCACTAGCCAGGTTATGGAAGGAGTCTCCAGTGTCAGTGGACACAGTACGTTTTGCGTTTGACAAGCTGACAACATGACAGGCATGTGCACAGAAACAGTTCAACTTTATGGTTTCATTTGTAATTATTTTTTATAAAAATAATTTAGTAAATTGCTGTGGTGTGAGGGGAATAAAACACTAGAGGAAGTGCTATTATAGGAAAATAATGAATGCTAAAAATGACCAATAAAATCAAAGAAAAAGGCCTCAGAATTGAGAAACTGCATTACACGCCAATGAGACGATAATTAATAAACAAATAGACATCGGCATTTATCTAATGCTCACTTGAAAACAGCAGCCATCCCATAATAAGCAAGATGCAGCCCGAGCCTAAAGTATAGCTTTGTTCGTTGCCATGGTTACCAACCAATATGCCTCCAAAGTAAGTAAAACATGTTCACACACACAATGGGCTGTAATTAAATATTAGCTGATGGACTAGCATGGACTTGAAAAGCTAACCAATGAGGACAGGCCTCACACACACACACACACACTCACATGCACACACACACCTTTAAAAACAACAAATATAGAAAAATCCCACAAAATCGGCATTTTAAAAGCATTTACTCTCTTCCTTTAAAATGTATTTAGTAAATACTGGTATATTTATAATAATCACATGTCACGTCACATCAACCGTCAGAATAAAGCGACACACCAAAATGAATTTCAAAAATCTTTAATGAATTTGTATTTCCCTTTTTCTTCTTCTCCCCTTTCATCATGAAGATCTTTGGATTCTATTATTATTATTATTATTATTATTATTATTATTATTATTATTCCGCAGCACACAGGCTGAAATCAGGAACGGAGAGGCCCCGCGATTCCATTTCCGAGTGATTTCGGCGGTGTATTTGCATACGGGCGACAGTCTTAAGCTGTATTACATGCCGGGGGAAAGTGTTGGAGGAAAAGCGGCTATACATCCAAAGTGATGAAGTGTTTAAAAATGTGTGAGAAGCAGACTCATGGCAGCGAGCGCGCCGTGGGATCATTAAGTCAGCTCGGCTTCAAAGTGCAATCGCAGGCCTGAGAAAGCCTATTACCAGCCACGGCAGAGCTGAACACTCCACTAAACGGCACGCCGCTTTCATGTCTCCTTTCACCGATAACGCCGTATCCGTTTAAGATGTAAACAGCCCCTATTGAGCGAATAAATTAAATAAACACGTCGCATAAATATAAACAGACGTTTCTGGAGGTAATCACATAAACAGAGAATAGACACCCACATGGAAAGCTTTCTGAGGAATCGCTGACAGAGGATGTCTGTCTGGTTCTTTTCTTTTCTTTTTGACTTTTTGCAAATATTTATATGTGAGCTACATTTCGCTAATAGAAACTTCTTAAAAACACTTATGATTTCCTGTTATACAGTGAGATAGACTAATAAAACATATATGTGTTCATAGCTCAGGTTATTTTTTAAACAATTTTATATATTAAATTAGTCATTTTTTTATTTTGCATTTTTTTTTAAATCAGTAACTCAACAAGCAATTTGTGTGTTTGTTCAGACTTCATTCGAGAGAATAAAAAACAGGCAGGTAGGAAAAAGACTGTTTAAAGTTGTTGTAACAGGTTTTGGACGTTGCAGATTTTTTTTTAATGCAACTCTAAGTGGATAAAACGTATGTTTTTTCTTCATGAGTCGATAAAAACGTTTGCAGCGGTACAAAACGGATAAAACAGTTTGAGATGTGCCGTCACAGAAAAGTGATCATCTTTGAGGTTATTTGAGTTTTTCCTTTTTTCAAATATTTATTTTGTTTTAATTATGTTGTTTAATTAATTCTCTCAGATGCACAGATTTAGAGCCAAACACAATTTGGTCTGAAAAATCTTAAAATCTGTGCTGTCTTTTTTTTTTCTTTTTCTGAAAAACATCAGTTGAAATGAACAAGTTGTTGAAATAAAACTTTGCATTATGAAATGAAGTATTATGTTTTATGCTAGGTTAGACACTTAAAATTAACCTTCATATTAAATAATTATTTTTTTAAACAAACAAAAAAAAAAAGCAAAGCAGAGAAATCTGTCTTGTTGCTGATAAGTAATAAATAGTTGTAGTCATTTTGTTTCATTATTAATATTAAAAATATATATATTTATTTTATTATTCTTATAGCTTTTGTATCTCATTAGATCATACAATAGTTTGCCTTAGAATTTGCATGTAATTAATTTATTTATATACCCTTCCTTTTTCAGGGTCGTCGTCTTCATTTACTGTATTTTCTATTAACACACATTTTATTTGAAAATCCAACCTCCACCTGCAGTATATACTGTAACACACCCTTTTGCATAACTGATTCACAGCTCTATAGTGATTAATATCTCTCCTTATCTCTTCCTCCGCTCCGTTGTACAGTTTATCACTTACAGCTGCGTGAATCAGAAACCCGAACCTGGACAGAGCACGAAAAAGAAAAATAATAATAATAGAGAAATGTGACACCATTGACGATGCAGAGGACGACGACGAGATGATGATGATGATGATGATGATGATGATGATGATGATGATGATGATGTCTGTCCATCCAAATCATACTGTGGAAATGTTAAACATGAAGAATGTCAGGTTCCTGAATATAAGAGATGGACCGATATTCCATGTATTGGCAGCGTTTAGCTAAACTGATGACCTTTCCGAGCACCGGGCGCCGGAGTTCACGAGCCTGGGGCTCAACAGGGGTGTGTTGGGCTGATAAGAGTCAACTCGACCTTTTTTTCACATCACACACCCTTTCACGTGGAGGTGTTATGGGATATCTGAGGAGTGCTTCCATTATGTGCGAGCATTCTTCCTTTGCTGTCATAAAAATTATAGTACATACTGTAAATCAGTGTTCCTGAATATACTGGTGGATAAAACAACCCGGTGGAACAAAATTCAGGGAATGGGTTTGGCATCCGATTTTAATTCTAAACACATACACCTGTAGCGACTAATATGTACAGGGTGTCTCCAAATCAGCGCAGGTTAATGAGCAGAGTGTTTCTAAATGAACTATAGTCTCCTGGGTTAAATATCAGAACGGATCACTTCTGGATTTTCCAAATTAACCACCGCTAACGTCTTAATCAAGTCTATATTAGTTATTATTTAAGTGGCTAATATGGTATTAATGCTGAAGTGTTTGCACTTCACTTTACTATATTAGGATCTGAAACGATCCTGGATGTGAAGTAACACTTAAAACTTGAACTTTTTTTATTTTGCCTTTTTTTAAAATTTATATATATATATATTTTTATAAACATACAGTATATAGGCGTCAGGATTGTGCAGTACAGAGTGACATCCTATTTTTCAGCACAACCTAGGCAACATGATGAACTGAATTTTATTTGATTTTAATCATCTATACAAAAATGACTAACCAGAAAAAAAAAAAAAAAGGGTCACCCAGGCAAAGGGGTAGCACAGATACACATGATCACGTGTTTTTATGGTTGTTGTTGGATTAGTTGGTTCTATGACAAAAATAATAATATGCTCATTTTGAGAGAGCTACATTTTTGCGACGTCATGTTATAAAAGTAATGATGACTTTGGTTCTACCTGACATAACCAAAACCCAATGCATGTCTGAAACCTCCATTTACAGGATATAAATAAGAAAATCCTCGTTGACCTTTGCTGTGTTGCTTGAACGTATCTGCTTGAACATTAAAGTGGTGTCTAGAAATAAATATGAAAAACTAATTTCATCGTTGTTGTTACTCGTCACATATTCCGATTATATTTGATGTATTTTTTATAGTGTAAAAACCATTAAGATTACATGATGTAATTGATGTTGTTATTTTTTATTACTAGTTTTGTACTGAATTATTTTTAAAAAAAGTTCTTGTTCTGTGTTAGAGTGACAATGTGAAGTGTTGCTCGAGACGCTAAACTAAAGCAAAGCTATTTTAAACATTACTAAAGTGTCCAGTGTTTAATTATGTTTTAGAAAAATCCCTTTTAAAATCGAATCGCTTATGAAACAGAATTCCGCCCGGTCAATCAGATTTTATATATTGTGAATTCGTATCCTTTTTTTTACGGATCAATTGAAACATCTCAACCTCTGTTATGCTTTTTTGCATTGGACGGACGTTTAAACCTGCGTCGTTACTGAAAACAGAGCGAGGCGTCGTTGTGCCGCTCTTCAGCCCTGCAGGACGTTACGACTATTAGCAGTGTAGCAGTAAAAGTCCACTCGGTGCAGGTGTCCCAGGGGTCCGAGCACTGAGGGGTCAGCGAGCCGGAGCTTTGCTTTACTGTCACCATCACTCTTCCATGAGACGTGTTAAAGGAGGGGGGGGGAGAAAAAAAGGCCCTCGTTCCTATCTGAGCAGAGGAACCCAAATGCGCTTACCAGATGTTCGTCCTGATGGATCTGTACTCTGGATTATGCGCTTTGCCTCTTGCTCTCTCGTCGTGCAGGCAGTTTGTAACCTGGACAGATGGGAAGTGACACCGCACGATGTCAGGAAACCATCGAACGCGGCCTAATTATAATCAGGTGCTACGTATTTTGGCCTCAGGGCTACACGAAAGGGCATCTTCGGTTGGAAAATGTGATATTGTCAAAGTTTTTCTTAATAAAAGGTTATGTAGATGACATTTGGACATTTGTGATTGACAAAGTGACCTTTGGTCCTGTAATAAAAAAAAATAATAAATAAAAAAAAAGAGAGAGATAAAAAGCATCCAAAGGTAACAGAATCGCTCATATTAAAAACTGAGTTTTTTATTTTTATTTTTTTTGTACGGCTGGACATTTTTGCCGCCATGCTTGCAGATTCATGAGTGTGTGCGATCGCGAATGCGAACGTGAGCATCGCAGAGCGAGGAGTCAACAGTGGTTAAGGTCACATGATGACAGAATCCATTTGAATTACTTTCAAACATTCTGCGCTCGCTGTCAAACCAATTCGGTGCGAACGCCCCGTTCCGTAAACGCTTCACGTGGTGGCTTTATGAACAGAAAAGGCAAGGAAATGATTAAATATTTTAATATTTCACTAATCATTTAATTATTCCACCCACTCAGTGAGCGGATTAGAACGATTCTGACAGCGGACGTATCGCAGAAGCACTTACGGGCGTGAAAGACAAAAAAGCCGTATACGTTCGAGCGAGCGCTTGGCTGAGTGGTGCAGCGGGTCGATGCTGAACGGCTAATCCGTGCAACGTGTAGGCAGTGTGATTAACGTTCCTACAGCTGACACCAGGCGCAAAAAAGAAAAAAAAAAAAAAACAAGAAAAAAAAAAAAAAACAAGACAAATTGCTTTGAAACTGTGAATACTGGAGGCATGGGAAACTATGAAACTATGAATAATTGGCAGAGAATGATGTGCTAGCTTGGATTAGCAACTCAAATGCAGTTTAGGACTAATTGTGTTAAGTGAAAATAAACTGGCACTTTTGTTCCCGGCATAATTAAGCTTTTAATGTTTGCCGGAGTGATTGTGGTTCTTTTCTTTTTTTTTTTTTTTTTCAAGTGAGCCCTCTAGCTTTCCCAAAGGGAAGCGAACACTGTGTGTGTGTCTGTGTCTGTATCCGTGTGTCTGTGTGTGTAAGAAGGAGGCTAGAGGAAGACAGCTGAAGGACTTTTATTAGTGTGAAACTCTTTGTAGTGAAGAATAAGCCACGTACGCTTTCAATTTGTTAATTGCGTCGCTCGTTTGCGGCCAAATTTAAAAGTAGTAAAAACTTGAGCATTGTTTGTTCAAATTTTTGCGTTTAACCATACCGGCAGATATTGTTTATTTTATTATTATGAACGCACCAGCTCGGCTCTAGCCTTGGAAAATGAATGATTACTAGTTAATTAGATGATTGAGGCGCCATTTTTTATTTTATGAACATTTTGTACATTTTATTATAAATTTTTTTTGCCCTTTCAAGAAACATTTTCTCTTTTTTGCAATGTTGGAAAATGTTTTTGTGTCGACAAGCTGCATTTTGCTCCTAGAAATACAATAAAAAACATTTGTTACAAATCTCCTTAAAAACGTGATCATTACGTTTGTACTCTCAAAGTAAGGTTGATATTCCATTTTTTTTTTTTTTTTAAATAAAGAAAAAACAGATTTAAAGAATTTCTTTTACCGGAATGATCTGACATTTTTCGCGACTTGTGAAGGATTTGTAATATTTCATAGTGTTGAATGCATTCTGTTAACGTACCAAAGTTACATTCATTACCAGTTTTATTTATTAGCAATAACGGATCGCTCTTGTAAAAGCGCGTTTCGGTCACGAGATGTTAAATGGATTCACGCGTTTATGCAACAGTAAGATTTACTGAGTATTTTAATGATTATATTTAAAGGGAAAGTTACGTGATATATCTTACAGAGAATTATTGCTACACCTGGGAAATTGCCAAGTTCTAGACTTTCCTGTAGATGAACTGAAAAGAAAAAAAGTATCTTATTCATCTTAAATGTAGAAAGATACTTGCTGGATATATATATATATATATATATATAATAAATATATCTCCTATATTTATTAGATTACATCATGGAACTGTTGGATTCTTGCATCTGATTGGTCAACCAGAGTCGATTACTTTTTTTTTATACCAGCAACCCTGACTGTGATTCGTCCTAATCACCTTTACACAACCATGCCTTCATCCTGGCCCGAGTTTCTCTCAGTGCCTCTTTATCTCTCTGCTCGAGTCGGTGGTGCCAGGCCGCGGGGGTAATTGGAATCAGTTATTCAAAACATCTCTAAATGTGATTTAAATGGCGAGGATTTATTAGCATAGAAGGAAACCATTAAAACGGAGCCCGGAGAGGGGAATTCCGTTTTGGGAGAAGACTCGCAGGGGGTTGGGTTCGGGACGACGAGACTGATGGAGGGAAAGGGAAGAGAAAGGAAAGGAAGGCAAGGGAAGGGGAGGAGAGCGCGAGGGGGAGAAGAGAAAGCAATTATTGGATGTAAAGGCCATGACCAGAGCTCCCGTCGTCACTGAGAAATCAAATCTGTCAGCAATTAGGAGGATCTCAGGGGGCCGGACAGGCCTCGGCGCTGGACAATAGGGGTGCTGAGACAGAGGAGAGGGGGAAAGGGCCCCGGGCAATTATAAGAGATGATAGAGTAGCTTTATTTATCCAAACAGCAGGTTGCTCTCACATTCAACCCCTTTTGTCACTTGTTGCGCCCCTGAATGGTGCGCCACTTCAACCGAACGGGGTTCCACCCTGCCCGCATTGTCCGAGCAGCTAGTTCCTGAAGTGGGCATGCTTTTCGGCGGGCTTGATCTCATTCTGCCGCGCTCGCCCTCAAGAGCCGATCTCCGCGCTTTACATCTGAAGCTATTTACTAGAAACAGAAGAAGGGATGGGATGGGACGGGGTGGCGTGGCGCGGGGTGGGGTGGGGTGG